>JAJEJO010002109.1:59993-73681 GCA_020662805.1 Glaucomys volans | reverse complement strand
AACAAATTTTTCCTAAGTTGGTCTTGTAGAAATGAAAGCAAAGTCCATAAAAAAAAAGCCTTATAGTAACTTAAGCATAGTAACTTAATTTATAATAGCCAAAACCTAGAAACAAATCTAAATGCCAATCAACAGGTGAATGGATCAGCAGAGGTACAGTAATATAGTAAACGAGCACTCAGCATAAAAAGAAATAAATTATTGATACATGCTAGAACCTGGATAAGTCTCAAAATAATTATAGTAAGTGAAAGAAGCCAGCTGCTCTTTTGCCCCTCAAAAAGGAGCATATAGTGTGTGATTCCAACACAGAGAGCAGGTCGGTAATTGCCTCAGGGGAAGGAGTAAGAGAGGGAGCTGATTACAAGAGATAAAAGAAACCACCTTGGATATGTGGATATGTTCATTATCTTGGTTGTGATAATGGTTTCATAGGTGTATACACTTCAAAATTTGTCAGACTGTACCTATTAAATACACACAGTTTATTGTGTGTAATAATACAGGTTGAATATCCTGTCTGAAATGCTTGGGATCAGAAATGTTTCAGACCCGAGTTTTTTGGATTTTTAATTAATTTTTATAGACTTTATCAGTTGAACATCACTAATCCAAAAATCCAAAATGCTCTGAAATCCAAAACTCAAAAGTTTCAATAATTTTTTTAATAAATCAATTTCAGGAGCTTTTGCTTCTGAAAACATAGATGAACTTTTTCATATTCCTCTCCCACTAAGTCCAACTAAATATCCTGGACATTATTCATACAACAAACATAAGAAGGTCCAAGACTCAGCTAGGGACCCTGGCACTTGAGGGACAACAGGATGAGTAGTTTCCCTGAATATTCTTTTTGCATCATGTATCCAGGGCTGACACTCCGAGGTACCAGTTGGGGTCTAGCAGGAAGCCTGGACTCATGCCTCCAACCCACAATAACAAGGCACTCCCCCCACACTGGGGGTCCAACAGAAACCATGTGAGGAACCTGCACTTCCACACACCCATCTACAGCCACAAGGAGCACCTCTCTTCCCCAGCCAGCACAGCATCAGAGGAGGCCTGCTAAAGCGGAAGATTGAAATAACGTCTAGAGTCTCGTAGCATAATGGCCGAAATGTCCAGGACTCAATCAAGATCTTTCATCATGTGAAGAACCAGGAAGATCTCAAACGAGAAAAGACACAGACACCAACCACGAAACGATGCAAATGCAGTGGACTTGAATGAAGAAGCAGTGGAGTTGAAGAGAGAATGATAGAAATCACCCAATCTAAGCATCAGGGAGAGAAGAGAAAAAAAATGAATAGAGCATCAGGGACTGCAACAAAAGATGTGGCATTTGTTGTGTTGGAGTCCCAGAACGAGAAGGAAAATAGAGTTGAAGATATGTGTAAGGAAATAATCACTAAAAATTCCTCAAATGTGGCTCAAATGTGGCAAAATACGTGTGTGTGTGTGTGTGTGTGTGTGTGTATTCACAAAGCTGAATAAACTTCAGATAGGGTAAACCCAAAGAAATCTATGCCAAGACACATCAAAATCAAATTTATGAGCCAGACAGGTGGTGCACACCTGTAATGCCAGTTACTCAGGAGGCTGAGGTAGGAGGATGGCAAGTTTGAGGCCAACCTGAGAACTTTATGAGGTCCTGTCTCAAAATAAAAATAAAAAGGGCTAGATTATAGCTCCATGGTGGACAAGGGTTGGGTTAAATTCCCAGTAAATGTTGAAAACAGTGAGAGAGCATTGTGGAGATCAGGCTGTGCCCAGCTCTGAGTTACTCCATGATGAATAGAAGGGTCGTTTTTAGGCTGTGCCTAACTCTGAGTTACTCCATTTTATAATGTGGTATTTTGCCATGAGTTACTCCATTTTGAGTCCAAGTGCTGAGGTAGAATGACTCTACACTTTGTTTGTACAAGTAAACAACCACCATCTGCCTAGCATGACCATAAGGCACAAACTGATATATAAATTAATTGTGCTAATGAAAATGACCACCTGCAAACTTATCAAATGAATCACAAGCAAATGGATGCACGGGCATATTAGACTCATATCAGAAAAATCAGGCCCATGAGCTTATCTAACACACCAGACTGCCAAATGAAGCCAATCCCTTACCCAAGGCCCATAAAAGAAGGAGAACCCCAAGAGTGGACATGGTGACACTGACCCCATCACCTGGTCACTCGTCAGGAGCCTTGCCCAGAAAAATCACCACAGTGATGGAACTGCAAATCTCTATCCTTGAAGCTCAGCAGAGCATGGTTTCTTCTGCCCATGATAACCACGCACTGCCCACTTCAAACTGACACTCTGAAACTCCCATCTGTCTTGACTCTGGCCTAGAATAAGTTCCTGCACTTTGACAGTTCTGGGCCCTCGACAAGTTCTTTGGCTGGTTCATAATATTATCTGACCACAGTGACTCTTTGCATTTGGTATTTGTCTGCTTTTGCTCTCAGTTTAGCCTCCTGAATCCCTGTGGTCATCTTAATCCTTTCTTCTGTTTTTTTTGCAGTAGGGTGGAGGGGTACCAAGCATTCAATCCAGGGGCACTTAACCACTGAGCCACATCCCCAGCCACTTTTTCTTATATTTTATTTTGAGACAGTGTTTCACTAAGCGCTTAGGGCCTTGCTAAATTGCTAAGACTGCCTTTGAACTCATGATCCTCCTGCCTCAGCCTCCCAAGCCACCAGGATGATAGGCATGCACCACCACACCAAGCTATCCCGGCTTGTTTTGTTGTGGGAGAAGGAGGCCCAAAATGAAAATTGCTAAGTATAAACTGTGTAAAACTGAATTGAATGGGAAATATCAGTATAATTTCATAATGGTTGCCCTCTTCAAAAAAGAAAAATATTTCTTAGTTCTGCTGGCTGAGAAGACCTAGGAATAATGACCAACCCAGAAGCAATGAACAAATGCCACAGTCCACAGTCTCTAATAACATTTCCTACACAAAGGAACTGAGGATTCTTAGAGAAATTGCTGATCCCAGGTCTGCAGTAGAAAGGACACTGGCGAGCTGGAAACATTTTGCAAAGATACTGGGGGAACTGGGAGGCTATCGGAAACTACTGGGGGTGTTTCGAAACACCAGCACTGGCCAAAACCCCTCTTGGCCAAAGATGGAACAACATAAGCATCAATCAGAAGAATGGCGGCCATGGATTCAAATACATCAAATATGCGAAGTCTGAGTTCTTGGAGGTGCTCCAAATAACTTGATTGATGGTCTTTGAAGACTATCAGGGAGCCTACTCATTAGTCTGAAAATTGGTAAATAAAGGGAAAATCAGTAATTCTGATTTTTTTATGTGAACTGTACCTCATAATAGCCAAAATTTTAATGAGGGGATGTTTTTCTTTATAAAAGCTGTAGCGCTAATAAATGAAGAAATAACAATGGCCTCGAATCGAATGTCACCTTTTTTGCAACTCTTAATGGGATAAGGAATCTAGACAATTATCATTGAGGACTGCTAGCATCAGTAAAAGAGAGATAACCAGACCATATGGGCCTCCTGATGACAGTATACTGTACCACTTAGGAATTGTTCTTGCAAAAAAAAGAAAAAAAAATGAGCCTGAATAAGACTCTAGACCTAATTACCAATTCACAGGAATAACACCATAGGGATGCCATCAGCGAATCCAGGTTCTGGGAAACCCTACAGTGCAAACAACCCAGTTTCTTACAAATAACATGAAAAGAGGAAGGAGAGACAGAGACAGAAACCTACAGATTTTAAGAGATTTAAGAGACGTGTCGGCCAATTGCAACATAGGGGTTCTATACTTGGGTCCTGATGTAAACTAGAGAGGGAAATGAATGTTGACGGAATATTTGATGATATTAAAGCGTCAATGAAATTTGAAAGCAATTGTGGGTTGGTTTGGGTTTTTTAAGTCCTTAACATTCAGAGCTACATAAAAAAAAAGATTATGGATGAAATAATAATGTCCCACGCTTGCTTCAAAATAATCTGAAATCAGAAAGGAAAGTGGCAGGTGTGTATGAACTAAATGAAATTGGCCATGAGTTGATCATCGGGATACACGGGAGATTCATTTCACCATTGGCTCCATTTTTATGTGGGTGTAAAGTTTTTCAAAATAAAAAGGTTTTTTAGATATACCCATATAAAGCCAAAAAACTGCATTCCTGTATGGCCTCCCTGATCTCCAAAAGTGGGTCTTTATTCTATTCTCTGGAGACTAGAAGACTAGTATCATGGTAATAATAACATAGTAATAGCAACAATAATATCCTGCATTTCTAGAAGACATACCACATCATGAGTTTTCTTAAACCTTTTCTTTGAATCCTGATAAAACCCTGAGCAGTCAATCCTAATGTTATCCATTAAGGCACTTAAGGGTCAGAGTTCTGGGGCCAAGCTAAGAGTTCCATCCATATCCGACTGCAGATTTTCAACTTGTAACCAACACCAAGGGTGAAAGATGAAGATTGCTCCTATGTACTTGTCTTGCCTTGTTTCACCCCCAGCCCCACAGCCTCAATGGCCCACACCAGCCTTGTCTCCTTCCTGGAACACCTTCCAGGGTCTATAAAACCAGCTGAGCATCTTGAAAGCAGGAGCAGCTTGTCTCTGGGACCCCTCCCTGCTGCATGGACTCCCAGAAGTTCTGGTCCTCCTCCCTCCAGACTGGGGCTCCACATGCAAGCCTGTCCCAGAAGTGGCCTGGCTCACCTGGGCCTCGGTGCCTCTTCTCCATCCAGATGTAGCAGTTGTTCTGGGCCACCCCCGTCTGTGAGTCCAGGAAGGGGAGACGCACACTGCGCTCTGCACACAGCCTCGAGTTGTAACTCCGACAGTGCTCGATGGCTTCCTTGTAGAATTGGTCCCCGAGCCTGCCGGCAGATAGAAAACACAGGACTGAAGCCAGGAAACACCAAAACAGACCCAGAGGAAACTGGTGTCCCCACCTCCCGCTCTGGGAAGACTCTGCTGGGGTTTTTTTTGGTTTGGGGGTGCCAGGGATTAAACTCAGGGGAACTCGACCCCTGAGCCCCATTCCCAGCCCTATTTTGTATTTTATTTTAAAAAAGGGTCTCACTGAGTTACCTAGGACCTCGCTTTTGCTGAGGCTGGCTTTGAACTCACGATCCTCCTATCTTAGCCTTCCCAGCCACTGGGATTACAGGCATGCGCCACTACACCCCCAGCGAATCTACTGTTTTGACAACGAGCACCAAGGCAATGAGCACCAAGAGCCTTGCCAAGAGGAAGAAAGTGACAGCTCAGGTCTCTGCCAGATTCCACGTCCCATCCCAAATCTACCAGGTAACTTAAAACCCCTTCAACATAGAGCAAAGGGCCCCAGGAATAAGCCAGGGGCAAAAAAAATGCCAGTTCCTTCTCTAAGAGGCACGAGGTAGCTCTGAACTACCTTCTGCATGGGGCCTACAGGACAGCTAGCTTCTAGAGCCTTCTCTCTAATGCCTCCCATTAGCCACATTTTATTCTCAGAAGTCCCCAACAAAGGCACTCTAGATGAACCCAGACCACCAGCAAAGGTACCCAGATTCCCATACAGAAGAGAAACACTCTATACAAACAAAAACTAGGGGGACGGAGAAAACAGCCTGTAAAAGTAAGGACTATTTATTATAAGGTGGAAAGAGACAAGCACCAGTCTTTGTAAACCACATAGTTAAATGACTTTCCCTGGTAGAAACAAAAGCAGCATTTCAAATAGTACATGAACTCAAAATAATTCAACCTCCAGAGTTGGAGACACAAATAGAAGGCCTTTATGGTTTGCAGGAGTTGTTATCTGATTAAGCACAGTAAATTTTATGTTCCTGAATATTTGGTATCCTTGGACACCTGGTAATGCTACTGACTTAATGATAGAGTCCTTTTCAAAGACCAAAAATATAACACTGATATAATTGATCAAACGTAAAAGACAAACATAATCAGTGAAATCAAGCACCTAACAAATAAAACATAAGCACACGGTAGAAACTGGAAAGGAAATACAAATGTAATAACACAACCTCTGCCAGGTAAACTTGAGCCACTGGGAGGGTGAAGGGGGCAGGAAAGACAGGAATCACAGGGGCAAAGGAGAATCCAGTAGCTCGTTTGGAAGCAACCTTATGAATGTCTCTTTGTTTTGGTTCTATGTAGATTTAAAGAAGCCAAAATCTGGGAGGAAAAAAACCTCTTAAGTTAAAAATAATCTATTTCTTCACCAAAATATTCAGAGAAATAAAGAAAGCAAAGTTGAGAGTTGTGGGCTGGGGATATAGCTCAGCTGGGAGAGTGCTTGCCTTGCAAGCACAAGGCCCTGGGTTCGATCCCTAGCAAGGAGGGGGGGGTGGCGGGGGGGGGGGGTGCCTGTGAGGTTGTTATGGTTTGGATCTGTCATGTCCCCAAAAGGCTGGTGTGTTGAAGGCACTCATTCAGAGGTGGGGCTTGGGGGAAGAGATTGGATCTTGAGGGCTCTGACCTCACCAGTGGATTAATCCACTGATAGCTTCATAATTTGATGGCATTATTAAGAGGTGGTAGAAACTGTAAGAGGTGGGGCCTAGTTGGAGGAAGTGGGTTACAGGCTGAGGGGTGCCCTGGAAGGGTATATCTCGTCCCCCAGCCTCCCTTCCCCCACTCTCTCCCTCCTTCCTGGCCGTGAGATGACAGCTTCTCTCTGCCACACCCTTCCACCATGATGTACTACTTCAGCACAGGCCCAGAAACAATGGAGCCAGCCAACCATGAACTGAAACCTCTGAAACTGTGAGCCAAATAAATCTTTCCTCCTCTCAGTTGACTTTCCCAAGTGTTTTGTCACAGTGATGAAATGCTGACTAATACAGGGGCTCTTTTGCCAATTTTTTAAATTGTGGTACAATACACATAACATAAAACTCACTGTCTTAAACACTTAAGTGTACAGCTCAGTGGTATCAAGGACATCCATAGTCCATCCATTTCCAGAACTTTTTTCTTTTTGCAAAACTGAAACTGTATTCCCATTAAACAATAACTTCCTTATCCTCCCCTTCTCCAGCCCTGGCAAACACCATCCTACTTTCTGTCTCTATGGTTTTTGACTACTGTAAGTTCCTGATAGATGTCATATACATAAGACATATTTAGTATTTGTCGTTTTGAGATGAGCACATTTTGCTTAGTGTAGTATCTTCAAGGTTCCTCATGTTATATAGCATGTGTCAGAATTTCCTTCCTTTTAAGGTTGAATAATATTCAGGAGTGTGTGTGTGTGTGTATGTGTGTGTGTGTGTGTACCATATTTTGCTTATCCATTCATTGATCAATAGACACCTGGGTTGCCTCCACATTTTAGCTACTGTGAATAACATTACAATGAACTTGAGTGTACAAATGTCTCTTCAAGCCCTTGCTTTTGACTCTTTGGGGTACATACCCAGGAGTGGAATTGCTGGATCACATGGTAATTTCTATTCTTAATTTCTTGAAGAACGAACTGTATTGGTGTCCATAGTGGCCACACCATTTTACAGCCCCACCAACTGTGCACAGGAGTTTCAACTGCTGCACATCTCCTCCGCCACTTTTTAGAAACCAAAATTTTTAACAGTCCTTTTTATACTACTTTTTAAAAGTCAATGGGTCAGATTCTAACAAAAAATTCAAAGAAAATATCTTATGATGGGTGAATATGACCATGGACACTTCTGAGGCATCATTTGGAAATTACTGAATCTGGAAAAATAAAACAATTAAAACCTTTGCTTCTTCACCCCTGAAGATGGTCACCCTCACAGGGAAGGCAGAGCATGCTCAAAAAGTGTCCTAGCAGTTATGAAACCAAACTATCATCAAAGTATAATAGTCACGCCACTGGAAATATATTGGGGAGGGGAGATGAAACCCATGAAGATACTATAAAATGGGCCAGGTGCAGTGGCACATGCCTGTAATCCCAGCAGCTCAGGAGGCTAAGTCAGGAGGATCGTGAGTTCTAAGCCAGCCTCAGCAATTTAGCGAGGCCCTAAGCAACTCAATGAGACCCTGTCTCTAAATAAAGTACAAAAAGAGCTGGGGATGTGGCTCAGTGGTTAAGTGCTCCTTGGTTCAATCCCCCATGGGGGGCGGGGAATGCTATATAATGGAACAGCACATAAACTGATATAATCTAAGTTGGTAACAAGGATCACAAGAGTGACCAAAAATGAAGAACTCTTTTCAACAAAGTATTCGCCTGTGTCATGCCAGGTGGAATGCCTCCTTCTGCCAAGGTGATGTCACTCATGGAACAGAACTTTTACAGGCACCTCTGCAGCTCTGCCCAGGCAAGGTGACATGGCTCATCCAAGGCTTCCTGGATGCTCCACAGCCTTCCACAAAACAGCAGCCAGCCACACCAGCCACACCACATTGATGAGAACTGGCGAGAGCACCTAATGGACAGATTTCCCATGGTCTTTTGACAGACCACTGAAAAGATGTTAACCTCAGAAATTCTGCTGAAAGAGAGGGAGAGCGAGAAGTTGTCCACCAAAGCTCATGGAGGACAAAGGGTTTGCATTTGCTGGAAATGGAAATATGCTAGTAACTCACTTCCAACAACTTCGGCCCAGATGAGAGGAACAAGAAAGCAAACTTGCAAAAAAGGAAAAGTGAGGCTGGCCAATATTTGTGCCTCACACCAAATGGAACAAGAAAGTCAAACAAAGTGGCACACCAGGCAAAAATTAATTTCATCTTAAATACTTTCCACTTTCATCGTACGCAGTATTATTAGTAACAAGGCATGCCAGGGTAGGTGGATGTTTTTAAATATAATCTTTGTGCAAATGATTCCCTCTTAGATAAACAGAAAAGATTTTCTGCACACTGAAACAACTGTCTTAAAGACTGAAGCTGCGAAAAAGTGACATCCAACAGCCCCTCTTCTATCGTCTCCAGGGAAGTCACTTTTGAACAGATCGGGTGTTGGCAGAAATTCGGAAACAAAAGTTAAAAGCCTTTTTCAAGATGTGGGAGGGGAAAGAAAAAAAAAAAAAAAAAGACTTCAACCTCCTTGATAAATCCAAGCACTTCGCCAAAAGTTAATTAGCCAAAATCTTCACAGGGCTTACTGCACTCTCTAGAAGAAAATCAATGGCCAGGTCTCCTGAACCCGTGGAAAGCAATTTAAACAGGAGAGAGGACAAATGTCCTTTCTAATATGGTATTTCTTTAAGGGGAAAAGAAAAAAAAAAAAAAGAATCCCACTAGGATAGGATCCCAGGGTGACATTTGCATTAAAGTTGCAAGGGGCACAGGGAGCAGGGACAGACTGGCAGAAAATGACTCATTTTGTGGAGTTGTGACCAGCATGCCCCAGGCTGGGTCAGGCGTGGACCAACCCCAGCCATCACCTGTCGGCACCAAACCGAGGGGGCCAGATTACCAGGGGGTGATGGATGTCCTGGGCTTGAGGAAGCTGGCACAAGGCAGGGTAGAATGATGTCCTCATCAACCACTGACTGCAGGCTACTCAAGGCTGCAATCAGAAAATGTGAAAGGCAGGGGGACAAATTGCTGGGCCCTGCACGGCCTGCTGGTTGGAGCAGCAGCAGCTGCCTGGATCTAGCAGGCTTTGTTAGAGGTGGGGGTCCCTTTATAATCCCACCTGGAGTGAGGGCAACATCCTAGCCCTGAGAGTTGGATGCTCCTGCGAGACATTTCCAGCGACCCTCCTTAAGCATACCTGCTAGGAGATGGATTCCATGGAGCCGCAGATGACTCCGAGTGGGAACAAAAGGGACTTCTCCAAAATGATTGGCAACTAGGCTCCAGATGTGATTTTCAGAGCCTATCACAATCCCCTCCAGGACCCTCTGCTCTTTCCACCTCCAGCTCTGGCGACATCACCCACTCACTCAGCTTCCGAGTCCACTACCCTTAGATGCTCAGGCCTGACTGGCCATCCAGGCACCAGGTTCCTCTCTTTCACAGTCCCCCTTGGTTGTGCCAGACCCAAAGACAGGTGTCCTGGACATTTCAAATAGCAAATTCCTCACTTCTTGCCAGCAGTCTATTCCCTCCCTGGGACTCCACTCCTCTGGGGTGGGGGTGGAGCACTACGAAAGCTGCTCCCATCCACCCAGCAAGTTGTCCCTGACCCTCCCTTGGCCTTCACCCCATCTGACACTGACTTCTTTCATTTCTCAGGGAGTTGTCCCTTTCTCTCCATTCCCACTACAAGTCATGAGTCCCCTTTTGCTGTAAAAGCAGGACCTTGGCCTGCCATCTGAGCACATGAACAGAGATAAGCAGAGATAAAGGGAAGCCTGGGCCTGTGGCAGGATCTCTGGTCCCTCCCTCCCCCAGTGGTGCCTCTTCTTCTCTGTGGGCACCTGGCTTTCCTACCGTCTTGCCCAGCTGCCCACACTTCCACAGCCGCCCACAAACTCACATTAAAGCTCATCCACATCAATATGCTGACTTCCTGCTATTTGCATTTAAACACAGTTAACTGTAACTAGGCATGAAAGGCTTTGGGTCCCGTTTAGTTTTCATAACTGGCAAGCTAGGGGCAATATTTGGCAAGAAACTTTAGTTTCTTGAAGTTGCACTGTTTCTAAAGTGACCCTTGAAAAGAAACCCAAGTTTAGTGTCTGCTACAGACTACATTGTGTGAACACATACACACACACACACACACACACACACACATCATATGTTAAAGCTCTGACCCCCAATGTGATGGTAATTTGCAGATGGAGGCTTTGGGAAATAATTAGGTCATGAGAGTTTGAGGATGTAGCCCTCATGATAGGATGAGGGCTCATATAATAAGAAACTTCCTCCCTCCCTCCCTCCCTCCCTCCCTTCTTCCCTTCTCTTTCTCTTTCTCTCTTTCTCTCTCTCTCTCTCTCTCTCTCTCTCTCTCTCTCTCTCTCATGTGCGCCCAAGTGCACACAACCACATGCAAGTGAGGGGGAAAGAGTTCTCCACCAGAAACATGACCATGACCATGCTGGCACCCTGATCTAGAACCTTGAACTTCCAGCTCCCAGAACTATAAAAAATAAATGATGTTCAATCCACCCAGACTATGAGATCTTGACTCAGCATTCACACTCAGGGTTTCTAGATGTTTCAAAAAGGTAAGACTAAGAAAGATAGGGGAGGATTCCTCCCCCATCTTATCTTTTTCCAACAAAGACAATAATATTACTACGAATGTCAAGTTCAACTCAATGCAATGGCTAATATATGTCTTCCCTACTAGACTCTAAGCCCCATGAGGGCAGACACCATATCTGCCAGGCTACTATAGCCACTCAGGCTGGGCACCGAACATCTCCAGGGGTGCCATGCATATCAACTCCAGTGTGGACAGCACTGCCTGGAGTGGTGTAGCCCAGCAGCCTTGCATACCTGGGCTTTTTTCTGATTCACCCCAGCATCCAGCACAGAGTCTAGCACATAGCTGGTACCAAATAAGTTTTGTTGCATTGAACTTGACAGCAACTCATAACCCACTCCCCTAAGGGTAGGCATTTCAACCAGAGCCATAAAGCATATGCGACACGCATGTGCAGTCTTCAGTGTCTGTTGCTTATGCACCCTGGTGATTTAGAGCACATGGCTGTCTGCTGGCAACGTGGGTGGGGGGACGTCTGCAATCTCTCTAGTTTAATCCTCATCACCCAGCGCCTGGGTTATTGCAGCCATCTCCTGTCGGCAATCACTATAGCTCTCCTCTTATCCACCCTGGCAGAAAGAAATCTCCCTCAAACCCAGTTATTAGTCTTTCACTCCTCAGTATAGAACTCAAGATGGCTCTCAAGGATGCCCCAATTCCTCTGCCAGGCTGCTGAGGCTCTCAGAGAACTGACACAGCAGGGTAGAGAGGAAAGACTGGGTAGCAGGCAGGTCTGAATCCAGCTCTACCACCCATAGGCTGCACAGCTCTGAGCCAGATCCTTGGGTCACATCGCCTCTACTTCAGGCCTCTACCTCTGGCACCCAGACATGAATGCCTACATCAACAGTCATTCCTGTCTCCTTCCCACAAAGAGCACTATTTTCTGCTACTTGTGGCAATGACTCTGTCCAAGCAAGTTGGTCCTCTCCATGTGACACACGTATGTGAAACATTCGGCTGCCATGTTTTAATGGCAGAGTTGGAAAGTCACCATGGAAGTGACTTTAAGGCTATCAGAAATCCCACTCAAACCTCTGTCCCAAGGCAACCAGATCACCAGGGCTGAACCTTAGGCATCAGAAAGCAGAATGGCGGGTACATGATGGCCCCAGCAGTCCCCCCCAAAGCCTTCCCTACATGCAGAGATTGCATCTGGCTCATTTGCTGCTCTATCCCAAAATCCACACAGAGCTTGCCATGTTGGGTTGAGTGATGAGTGAGTGAATGAATGGATGACTCAACTGACCACTTCTCATCTGACTTCCCACATGTATGAAGCAGGTGGCCCTGCCCTTGGACCCCAACAAAATACTTTTCCCATGTCCATCCTCCCACCTGGAATCTTTACCTTCTGTCCTGAGCCTGGCTGATCTAGGCTGCTTCAAGCCTAACTGAAGTCCTGCTTCTTCCAGGGAGCTTCCTGGGTTCTCCCTGCCAGGGGAATTTGCTCTTTGTCTTCCATGAGCTAACTTACTATCCCCCATGTTTTGCCAGTCTCTGCTATCCTCCTCATCTCTCCCAGGCAATTAGATCGTGAGTGTCTGGAGGACAGGGACTGAGAGTTATATACCTACCTGCTCCCCAACCACATGGCCCTGGGAATAGAGTCCTGTGATAAATATGGCTGACTGAGATGTCACCCAGCCCTAGCAAACCAACGAAAGAGTCACCATTGAGAGATGCATGAGACTCTCTTTCTCCATAAGAGCATGGAGTATGTCCATCTGGCTTCTCCAGATGCCTTACAGATCATATTCCATTGAAATTCCCCATCTCCTTTAAAAGGGTCACTTCAGCCAAGCATGGTGGCACATGCTTGTAATCCCAGCAGCTAAGGAAGCTGAGGCAGAAGGATCACAAGTTCAGGGTCAAACTCAACAGCTTAGCAAAGCCCTAAGCAACTTACTGAGATCCTGTCTCAAAAAAGGGGAGTAGGCAGGGTTCGGTGGTTATGCACCCCTGGGTTCAATTCCCAATACCAAAAAATAAAATAAAATTTTAAAAAATATTTTAAAAGGTCACTTTAGCACTCACAATTTTCCTTCTCCATCTACAACATTCATGGCCCCCCAAGAGATGTCACAGAACAACCAGTTCCCCTTCTCTGAGAGCCTCTGCTGATACAGGAACCACTCCTCTGTGCCTGTCAAGAATGCCATCAGCCCACTCTCCAAAAGACTGACCTTGGCAGTAGCTTTTGAGAGAAATCCACGGGATTGGGCAGCTGTGAGATTCAGACTCTGGAGGTTCAGAATATGATCCAGACATGGCAGATGCCCCAGTGACTCACTGCTCTGAGGAGAACTCCCTGAGTTCTACAACAAGGGCATCAGCAAGAGGTCCCGGTCATGCTCTTCGGCTGCCATGTTTTAATGGCAGAGCTGGAAAGTCCAGTTAGCTGACTTTGTTTAATTCAGCTGGTTCTGTTCCTGTTGGAAAACTTTCAGGCAGCTGGCATGGATTAAACTGGCCACACCAGCCTAACCTGTAGCAGACGAATCTCTCAGAGGTTCTCA
>JAJEJO010002109.1:44075-59983 GCA_020662805.1 Glaucomys volans | reverse complement strand
CCTTGTGAAAGTCAAGTCAGACAAAGAATCTGGACCCTAAAACTCCCATCATGACTTCACTGCCCCTCAGTCTGATGTTCAGGCCCTCTAGACCCAATAAATCCCTTTTCCAGCATCAACTCTGGTGACGACTTTTCAGGGACTTATTATGCAAAGCTGCCTAAGCAAGACAGAATTTATATTGAACCTGGTCATGATTTCCGAGCTGCCACTAGGTGTTCTGATGACATACACATCTCGGGGTTGAAGTCAAGGGGCTGCCAAGGACAGGAGACTGGAGGCAAGAGGAAAGGAGTGTGATTCCTTCCAGTAAATAATGGGGCGTGAGGGCCTGCAAAGGGGATGTTCCGGGGAGGAAGGAGACCGAGGCTTCTCTCATGTTCAGGGTTTGCCTTTCAAATGGCATCCAGGCATGACAAAATAAATCTCTCCCATGGAGGCAAAAGAAGGTATAGCATGCAGCAAAGTTTCAAAAACTGAAAACAAAAAATATACATCCTGCTTTATCTAAGGTGACTCATACCTAGAAGGAAAATACCCACCCACCACAGAAACTTCACCCACTGAGAAAGTATTTTTAGTTTCCCTGGTTCATAGACCAAGTTCTTTCTGAAAGCTGAGCCATGAGCACCCAGAGGTTGTCCCCTGAGTGTGATCACCGAAGAAGCAGACCGTTGATTAGAGAAGATTCTTAGACAAACAGCCTCAGCCCCTATCTTTGCTTCTGGAATACATGAGCCTCAGTCCTGCTCTCCCCACTAAAGGGAATATTGGTCTGGCATTTAAATCAGCCACAAAGAACATGTTCTTCTATAGCCAATTCTCTATGCAGCAGCCCAGGTGATCTTTTTAAAATAAAAATTGGACCGTGGCATTCTCTTTCTTCAATCCCTCCAATATCATCTGAGAATAAAATCCAAAATCTTTCCCATGCTATAGGCCCATGGACACCTTCCCTCCTCCATCTTGTTACCTGGCCCCCTTGCCCACTGGGGCCACTGCACTACTTTCTGTTCCTCTCCTAATCCAAGGTGACCTCATAGCAGGACCTTGGCATATACCATCTCTACCTGCCATGCACGCCTCCGGATCATCCTCTGGAGAGATGGATCTTTTACCAGAGAATTCTTCTATTCCCATCTAGAGTAGCCTACCCCGTGCCACTCCTGCCCTGTCCCTTCCTACCTCGTATCCTATTTCATTTTTTGTAATACTTACCTCTGACAAAAAGTTTCTCTTTGCCTGATGATTGTCTCTACACCACTAAATTGTGAATTCCATGAGACCAGTGTCCTTGTCCCAACAGACCCCCCTCCACCCAACACAAGATTTGTCACATAAGAAATGCTCAACAGATATCATTGAAAAAATATCCTAAAGGTCTAGGTAGGTCTACCTGCAATAGACAGTTTGAATGGTGCAAGAGGCTGGCCACCTGGGGGACTAGAAGTCAGAGCCCCTAGAAGGCCCCCAGCACAGCTGCCTTCTCTCTTCCGACCCTCCCCACCCCACACACCCAGAGCGGGAGGTCAGTGGCCCATTCCACAGTCCATATGGGAATCTTGCTCATGGCCCCTCAGTGCCACCCATGCACCTCAAAACCTAGAAGGGGGGTGAAGTCAAGTAGATTAAACAATGCCATCCATGATATCAGCCACTCCCTTCTCTGCCCAAAAGGGACATTCCAGTTCTGATATTGGCACTGTAAACTAGCAGTGCCAGAAGAAAGACAGTCTCCAATGTGACCTGTTCCATTTCCCTTTCAAGGGCCTCTCACCAAATTAACCTCCTCTGTAGGTTCTTTCCCAGAGAGCTGATCCATGTCAGACTCCTGCAGAGTCCTGAACCTATGGGTAGTGCCAGGGGCAGCAGCAGGCTGGGGGTGGGGAAGCAGCTTGACAGGAAATCAATGGGAACTTGAAGGTCATCTGGAGGGCACTGTCTCCCCATCAGGCACCTGCTGGGATGGGATTTGTGGTCCTGACCTCGCTTGGGGGCCTCTGCCCTCCTGTCAGAGTTGGTTAAAATCAGCCCGCAGAAGCAAATGCCCTGCACACCCAGTGATCTCCAGGCCGCCCTTCTAAGGGACACCCAGCCAAACAAAGAAGCACAGAGTCCCATCTAACCTGCCACCAGGTTGAGATCACCCCAATTTCTCTTGGAAGGCCTCTAAGAAAACTGCCCTGGCCTGCTGCTTTTAATGCACAAACATGTAAATCTCAATGCCTACCAGGGAGTTCAGTTGAATTTAGAACCTGACTCTCCCCTCCTGGCACCTATTCTCCCATGTTTCTGGACTCCCTTCCCTTGCCTGCCTTTACCCGCCACCATCTTCCTTCCCAATGCTTCCACCTCAATGAGACAGACATCGTTACCCTGTGTACATGTATGATTACACAAATGGCGTGAATCTACATCGTGCACAACCATAGAAATGAAAAGATGTACCCCATTTGTGTATAATGAATCAAAATGCAGTCTGTAAAAATTAAATAATAATTTTTTTAAAAAGAGTCACTTAACATACAGGTCAGGAGCATTCATTCCAAGTCTCCAATCCAAAACCTGAACATTAATCTGGAACAAAAATGGAATAAAAATAAAGACAGACCCAACATTGTTTTAGAAGGATGACAGGAAAGTGGCGGTGATAATAGTGGCAGAGCCAGCACTCTGTGTGCCAGGCACTGTCCCTATATTATCTGATTTATTCTCATACAATCCCACACCATTACCTGCTCCCCCATTATATAGACCTGCAAAATGAGGCACAGAGAGCTTTAAGTGATTTGCCTAGGGAGATACTAGGTCCTGTTAAGATGCAAATCCAGACAAAAGAATTAAAATAACCCAAACAACACTACTTCTCTTGGAAGCATCACAGATCTGCTGGATAACCTTAGCTATTTCTCTTCTTTGGGCCTCAGTTTTCCATACTGACAAACAGCCCAGAGATCAACTTTCCAATCTCAGAGTCACCTCCCAGTAAGTCAAGAAGAGGGTTGACAGTGGCACTTCCTGAAAGGATACTGTTAGAGAAAAACAAAATGTATTTAGAGTACAAAATGTAGTTTAGAAACCAGTTCCATCCCAAGGGTGGGCACGGGGCACCAGGCTCTAGGGGTGCTGTTTCTCTGAACTTCTACTCAAGAGAGAAATGTCAGACTGTCATAAACTGAAGAGTCAGACTGAAGTGTCGGAGCAGTTAGAGACTGTCTAATCTGATGCCTGGTTTTATTACAAAGAAAAATCAATTATCAGGGAGGTGATGTGATCTCTCCCAGTCACACAAAGGCAGAACTGGAATTAGATCCTCAGTCTAGCTCCTTGTTCAGGGCTTTCTCTACCAGGTATCTGCAAACTATGGTCCTGAGCCAAAATTGAACCCACTGCAAATTTTTGTCAATAAAGTTTTATTAGAAGACAGCCCTACCCATTCACTCACACATTGTCTGTGGCTGCTTTCATGCTTCAATGGCAAAACTGAGTACAAAGGTCCCCATTATCATCTGTGTGTTTTGCTTTTGATGATCAATGATGGTCCAAAAATATGCAAAGAAAATTCCAAGAGCAAACAATGCATACGTTTTAAATTTCACACCAAGATGAAATGTCAGGCTGACTGCTCCAGCCTTCCTTTTGTCCAACAGATCCCCTGTGTACCTGCCACCAGCCTGGAGCTTAGAGCCATCACACGTAACAGCATCACTTAGTAGCCATCTCCATTATCTGAGAGTCACGGTATCTGAATATTGTTATAATTGTTTTACTTTATTTTTAGTTACTGTTGTTAATCTCTTACTTTGCCTGATTTATAAATTCAACTTTATTGTATGTACATATAGGAACAAACATACATAGGGTTCAGTCCTGGCCACAGTTTCAGGCACCCACTGGGAAGCTTGGAATGTATCCCCAAGAATAAGGGGGGATTGCTGTAGTTCCAGTGGAGACCACACGGCCTGCAAAGCCTTCACTACCTGGATGGACCTTTACAGAAAAAGTTCGCCAACTCCTGGCTTATAGCAAAAGCCTTGAATAATGAAAACACTCCACCTTTGGAATGAAAAAAAAAGAAAGAAAGAAAGAATAGGAGACCTAAGAGTCACACAGCTTAAGCAGATAGTTTTACAATTATCTCAGCTTGGTACAACTTAATAAAAACCCATAAATACAGCTAATAATAAGGAAAACAAGCACGAGCTTACCCTACCTATTTAATAATTATTGTTAACTACAGCAAGCAAAACTCATCACTGAAAATTAATTTTTTCTTAGGCTCCCTGGAAAGCCCTTTTTCATTTAGGAAATGCCATCAGCCAGTGTGTAAGACGAGGCTTTCCACTGTCCCACAGTCCTAATTTTCTCCTGTTGAGTTAAAGGCTGTTCCTGAGGCAGCTGGAGAATCAAATGCTCTGCCCCTCCCCAGGGTGTCCTCTGAGAGCCAGTGCCCTCTGCCAAGGTGCTACCCAGACCCTCCATGTCCCCCATACTCCAAATAGAGCCCTGGGGAAGAGCCTGGCAGAAGAGGGCCCTCCACAGGCTCCTTCTCCCTCCTGGGCCTCTCGCCTTGCCTGGCCCTCCCTCCCCTTCCAGAAAGTGATCAGGAAACATACAAGGCTCACAGAAGTATCCAGCCCACTCATGATCCTATCACCCCATGGACTGGAGCACAGAGGGTTGTTCCCAATCACCAGGGTGGGAATCAAGAAACCTGGGTTCCAGTTTGAAATCAGAACTTAGTCAATCTTCAGCAAGTCTCTCAACCTTGCTGGGCCCTGGAATCCCATCTGTCAAGTGAAGAGACTTATCCTCACTTGTTTCAAATGAAGGAATGCACACAGAGTCAAATCTAGGAGTGAGGCAGGCCAGCCAGGAGGTGCCCAGGGCCAATCATACTGAACCATCACCAGGTATACAAAAAGTTGGTGAGCCTGATATTTCTCAGCATCTCTCAAGTTGGAACTTTAATAAACAGGACTCACTTTGCATCCTGGTTCATATCAAGGTGCCAGCACGGTAGGACTGCAAATTGGTACAACCGTTATAAAAAGCAGTATGAAGATTCCTTAGCAAACTTGGAATGGAACCACCATTTGACCCAGTTATCCCACTCCTCAGCTTATACCCAAAGGACTTAAAATCAGCATATTACAGTGACACAGCCACATCAATGGTCATAGCAGCTCAATTCGCAACAGCTATGGAACCAACCTAGGTGCCCTTCAACAGATGAATGGATAAAGAAAATGTGGTATATATACACAATGGAATATTACTCAGACCTAAAGAAGAATGAAATTATGGCATTTGCCAGTGAATGGATGGAGCTGGAGATGGTCATGCTAAGTGAAATAAGCCAGTCCCAAAAAAAATCAAAGGCCAAATGTTCTCTCTGATATGGGATGCTAATACACAACAAGGGAGGGTAGGGAGGGGAAGAAAAGAAGTTCATTGGATGAGACAAAGGGGAATGAAGGGAAGGGAAAGAGGATGGGAATAGGAAAACAGCAGAATGAATCAGACATAACTTTCCTATGCTCATATATGAATGCACAACCAATGTAACGCCACATCATGTACAACCACAAGAATGGGATCAAAATTGGAATGGGTTGCACTGCATGTATGTATAATATATCAAAATACACCCTCCTGTCATGTATATCTAAAAACAACAAATAAAAAAGGCAGCAACAGCACAACCTAGTTATTTTGTTGCTTAGAATGTGCCAAAAATAAAACCCAGCAGGTGAAAAGAGGTAGTTTAGAATAAGCTCCCTCTCTGGGAATTTATCTATCAATTTATTTTCACATGTATTAAACCATGTATTTAACAGCAAAAGATTGGAGAAATCTAACTGATCATTAATAGGAAACTACTTAAATACAAATCAGCACATCTTCACAATGAAAAAACATCATAAGTAAGATTTCACATTTCCCTCTCAAAAGGGTCCTTGCTTGGCTTATAAGCAATAAGGTCTTCTCATTGGTAAGCTGTTCGGGGTCACAGTGAGGTGACGCACAGACTGGGCAGTAATGGCAATAAGTGGGCTTCTAAGGACGACAGGTCCAGTTTGGTCAAGAGTTGGGTGCGGGGCCAGGGCCAGAAGCGAATTTTTCAGGACAAGATAGCAAAAGCTACCTCTGGTGGCCCTGCTTCTCCATCAGCCCACGTGCATCCTCTGTCCCTTTGTACACTTGGCAAGCAAATATTTATAGAATATCAGCACAAATGTGGGCTCTCTGGGAGGCTGAGAAGCTCTGGAGAGAGGAGAAACCTTCAGAAAGGACCACAAGGGAAGAGAGACTTGTGACAACAGGCGCCTACCACCTGCCTGCCCACACTGAGCACGTGACTGACATTCCCTCCACTCTAGAACCAGCGACAGGCCCCAACTCCACAGTGCCTGACCCTGAGGGTCACACACTTGGGAAGTGTTCGTTCTGGGGACCTGGGCCAAGCAGATTCAGGCCTCCCATCTTCAGGAAACTCCTGCCCGAAGGGGCTGCACCTCCACCACCCATCCTGCTGGACCACAGGGATGCCAGAGAGCCATGCCACATTCTGGACCTCGATCAGTGAGAAAGCTGAGAGGCAAGCAAATGGAAAGCTCCAGAAGAGCTGGTGGGAGTGGGAGGCTGTGGTCTGTGCCGCGGGGAGGGACAGGCTGGGCAGCTGAGGAAGAAGCAACAAAGAAGGCAGAGGAGGGGCAGGAGGAGGCCTGGAGACAGGAGTCAATATCAGTGGAAGAGAGCAGCTCCCAGCACATGCCCAGCCATCAATATCTCTTCCGAGGACAGGTTATCTGGGGAATTTATGCTCTCTAATAATTACCTTGCAGAGGGTTCCACTTATCTTACCCGAAGAATCTGCCAGTTGCCAGACACACAGGGTTCTAGTTAATTCCATCAGCGCTGCCCTCTACCTCTGCCTGTGCCCCCAGCTAACCAGCTCCTTTCCTGTTAGCCGCCCCTGGCTTCCACCCTTGGCCTGCCTCTGACTTCTAACCTGCCGTTGCCTCTCTGGCCTAGCGGGTCAGAGCAGGGAGAAGGGTCTCAACAACTTCCCACAGGCCAAAGAGCTCTGTAGGTGCTGACAGAGCAGCAGGGGATATCCTTTAGGGAGAGACCTGAGAGGTAAGGAGCCCCCCAAAGTTGCAAACGGGTCTGGGCAAGTGTGGACTGTTTCAAAGGCTGTGTGGGAAGCGGAGACAATGCTTTGGGGCACACAAATATGACTCTTTTTGGCTTTGCCTAATGCCATCAGATCCAATTGGCATGAATTTTATTTTCTTGTCTCCTCGTCCTTCCTCAAAGTCCCACATCCCCACTCCAGCCTCATGGAAGGGTGAGAGGATGCCTGTGATACTGGGCTCTCTTAGCCTGTCCCAGGAGTGGCCGCAAGCCCCTTGGGAGCAGAGTGCCCCGTCACACATCTCTGTGTCAGAGCACATCCCCTGCAGAGTCTCAGAATAATGAGTCACTCAAGCCCCCTCACTGTGGGTCCTTTGGCTACAATAACAACCTTTATTAAAGTAATAATAAAATAGCCAATGGCTAGTGGTCATTGGGCATGTACAGTGACACCCACTTCAGGGGGAGAAGCCATCATTAGCTCTATGCTGCAGCTTCTGAACCGCTTCTTGGTCCCACCAACACCAGCCTCCTTCTTGTGCAGGGCCTTTGCACCTGCCGCTCCCTGGAGCAGGCACTCTCTTCTCTTGTCTTTACAGGACTGGCTGCTTCCACTCCTTAGGGCTCTGCTGGCTGCCTCCTCCTCCCAACCCTGTACCTACAGCACCTATTCTTTATCCATCTCTCTGCTTAAAGGTCTTTTTAGCAGTCTTCCAACTAACAAAAACTATTTTATTTGTACATTTACTTACTATTTATCTTTCCCCATAAATCTGTAAGCTCCCTGGGAAAAAGACTGGTCTAGTTTGTTCAGCCCTATATTCTCAGTACCTAAAACTGCATTAGCAGTACCAGTCCCTGGCTATACCATAGGCCCTTGAGAAGTATTAGTTGGATATATGAATTGTTTGGTGTCCCCAATACAGATTGGTTACTCGGACAGTTTCTTTCATGTTAACCCTTCTACCTGTTCTTTATCTGTTTACTGAGACTTTTCTGAGTGTACCAGAAACCCTGATGAATAGGTGCGGATCTCACCGTACTCTGCTATAGAGGTATGGAATTGTCTTTATCATTCTTACTTTATAGGTAAAGAAACTGGGTTCAGGGAGGTTACACAGCTTGCTCAAGACCATAGAGAAGGAGGGAAAGATCACCCCCAATCTCCCTCCCGAGTCCATGACATTAATGATTCAGCCTTGTTGCCTCAGGCCGGGTCCTCTCAGTAACTCGGCTCCCTATGCCCATGAATCCCTAAAACACCCAGCCTCTGTTCCTCTGTTCTCCCCTCTGAGCCCATCATCTCTTCCCCGGCCTCTGGCCAGCTCTCTCCCCTGGTCCCTTCAGACTCTCCTCCACCATTCCTCTCCCTGTGCAATGTCACAGCAGTCTGCCCTGCAGGTTCAGCCACCTGCTCCTTTCCCTCTGCTTCTGGTGGCCTGGGCCAGGGCAGATGCCAGCAGCAGATCAGAGAGGAGGAAGAGAGGGCTGGGGCATTATTCCCAGCCCTCTCCTTGCTAGGGCACTGTGGGGTGGCTGCACCCATCTACTGACGGTCACAACTGCCCTTGGACAGCCCCTCTCCATGCACCACCTGTGCAGTCCCAGTAGTGACCTTCCCCTCCCCTTGACCTGGCCCTTGGGTTCTCCACCGCCCACTTTATGTTTCCCTGCCCCAGTTAATCTAGTGCTGTTATTCAACCCTCCTCTGTTCATTCCATCTGAATCTGCTGCTTTCTGCTGACACCCTGACTCTCCAACCTGCTAAAGTCACCTGGCCTCTTCCCCTCTCCAGTCCCCAGACACTGCCGCTGGCCCTTTCTCACTGCAACTCACTCAACTGGGCCCTTCTTTGCTCCCTCGGGTCGCTGTCTCATCTCCAAGACCCATCAATAAATGCTGATTTGCTGGCTTGAAGGTTTGCCCTGGCAGCCTCTGCTCTTTGCCCAGGCCCTACCAAACCCCAGGGGGAACTGGTGTTCTGTGCAAGCCTGCATGGACCACATCGACCTATCTGTTCGTGACTTGAGTGGAAGCAGAGTTTTCAGGTCTGATGCAGGATATCCTATGCTGGGGTCAGACTTCTTCTATGCAGGGTGTTGGGGGGCCTCCTCAGCTGGTGTACCAGCAGCTTACGCAAAGTTAACATCATAGCTTCAATAATCAGGGTGCATCTATTGAGCTACTACCATGGGGCGTTCCATCCTGGGCCGCCATTTGCATTCATTCTAATCTTAACAGATGAGGAAACAGGCTTAAAGAGATGAAGACATGTTACCAAAGTCACAAAGCCAACAGAGTGGCAGAAGTGGGATCAGAACATAGGTCAGCTGGGTCCACAGACCTTAATGTCCCACCATTGCCTGTCACACTGTGGCCAGTCCCTTCATTCTGCTGGAGGGCCACAGCCTAGAACCCAATGCAGGCAGGCACCTCAGAGATGTCACCATCTACAACCAGGAAGTCAGGTGGAGCAGTGTGAAGATGAGGAAAGGAAGGTGGGGGGCTTTGTGGTGTCCAGAGAATCACATTATCCAGGGGGCATGTATTGTTGGGTCACGGTGAGTGCTGACCAGCTGGCACTCCCCCACTGCTCCTTCCTGCAGAGCCAGCCAGGGCCACGTGCTTGTCCCTGGGCACACACCAACATTTCAACAACACACGCCTGCAGCCATGGACACCTCCCACCATGCCCGGATAGTCACAAGGAAACTCTGAAGGGGAGGGTGAGGATAGGGTGACACACAAAGGAGAGAGACTTCCTTCAGCAAGACCTGGAGTCAGACTGTTTCCCCAAGTCCTCCCTGAAGTCACAAGGGATTTCCTCTGTTATCACCAGCCAAGGCCCCAGACCTTTTGCTTTTGCCTTTTTAGAAGGCAGTGGCAAAAATGGGATATTTCCAGTGTTGAGAGTGATCCTTGGAGGTACTCATGAGTGTGTGTGTGCACACACACCCACATACACCCACACCCCTGCACAGCATTGCCACCACACAGCCCAAAATAGTCCATACTTCAGCACTGGCTCTCGTGGGCTCCTGGAGAACCCAGCTCAGCACAGACTCCTGACCTTGGCCCACATGACCGCTGGCTGGCTCTGGTTCCCCAGGGTAACCAAGCCCTTCCAGGCCCCAGCAGCAGCAATGCCTGCTCCTACAGACCATCCCACACCACCCAGCACAGCACTGTCTGCTGTGTCCTGAAAGGACAAGGCAAATCAGCAGAGGCCATTTCCAGTGACCCTGTGGGAGATGGTGTCAGACCCCAGAGCTGCCCTGAACCTCCCACCCCTGCGCCCCTCCAAATCTTAGATCACCAAGGGAACTTATATAGGGGAGTAACTCTCCCACATTAATGTACACACCGAAGGGAAAACAGAACAGAGAATATTCTTGTGTGTGTGTGTGTGTGTGTGTGTGTGTGTGTGTGTTACTGAAAACCAGAGTGGGTGTCAGCTCAAAGTCTCTTCACTCCAGAGGATCTGAGCACTCCAACCAAAAATCCTCTTTCCCTCCCTTTAAACCCTGAAAGTTTAATCCCCTCCCCCAAATATAGGATGGCAAACATGATTAGACCCAATTAATTTATAGAGAAACCAAGAACAAAAGAAGGAAAATCAATAGAATTGCCCTGCTCTGACCAGTGCTGCAAATGAAGTCATAACTTGAGGGCGATTTCAGAAAGAAGGAAACCAAAAGTGTCACACAGCAGCCGAGAGGCAATTTAATAAGGCAGCATCGTCCCATATGGACTGGCTGGGTGAAGAAGATCACTAAAGCTGACAAGACACTCCCGGGGACAGAGGGACGCGGGGAGGGGAGGGACGGCTGGGGTCACTTGCTTTCTATTCATTATATGGCATGAGGCTCATCGGTGGTAAATTCTCATCTCTTGCAAAAGCAAGACAGAAAGGAAAGCAAAGGGCAGGAAGCGCAGGAGCTGCCAGTGCATTAAGGACACTGGTGACTTCCAGGCAGGCCAAGGCCATATGGGCTCCCCCTGCAGCTTCATGCTGATTTTAACTCCATCCTCACACTCAACCACAATCCCTCTCCTGTGAAACCCAGGGAGAAAGAGAGGAAATGAATGAGCCTGCTCCCAAGTCCAAGTCCCCAGCTGGGCCCTTCAGAGCATCCAAGGGGGTGTGAGAGAAGCCCCACGGGAAAGAGACATATTGAGAGATTCCCAGCCTGCCCATATACACACATGCACACACATGCACACACACGCACACGCACACACGTGTGCACACACACTTGTGGCAAGGAAAATGAAGGCAAATTCAACGAGAATGTAGCTGGACCTGCCTGTGAGTCCAGCTGCCGTGGCTAGGTAACACAGTCGGCGCCAGACCTCCGCAGCCACAGAGGCAATGGCCTTGCTCTCCAGCTGGATTCCCTTCAGCCCACCCTGCCTCTTCTAGATGGAGGTTCATATGGCTACGCCTGGCCTCTGAGGCATTCATTCACCTCTCCAGTAAATGTTTAAGGACAGCTGACTCCATGCTGCTCGGCCCCACGTGGGGGACAGCAAAGCACTTCAGGGAAGGGCGGGGCACTGGCATTGGGAAACCAGGTTTGAGTCCTGACTCCTCATTTTCTTCCTGCCTGACCTGTTGACCTCCATGAGCCTCACTTTTCTCATCTGCAAAATGGGGATGATTTTACATCCTTATGAAAGGGGACCCTTCTCTTAGGCTCAATGGCAAGAGCAAATGAGATAACCTCCCTGTGAGTGATCAGCAGATATTAGCTATGGGACATTACTATGATGTGGTGTCCCACCTTCCGTTCCTGGCCATCAACCATGGCAAAAAAATGGAAGCTCATGAGTTAACTCCCAGGCAGTGCTGTCTGCTTCAGAGACCTCTCTGTCCACAAGGACAAGCAGGAGCAGGACGTACTAAAAAACCAAAGAGTTCAAGGCCATTGGTTCAGGTTGTCCCACCATCACCGTCCCAGCCAACTGGTCAGCTAGCCAGCCAACGGGGTTGGGGATCAGAAGCACACCCTTGAGTGCGTGGATGATTCAGTGTGAAGCATCCCCACCGTCAGAGACCTAACTCACAGCACAGACCCTCCCAGAAGTGAGTCAGGGACATCTGCTGCCTTTGTTTGAAGGAGGCATCTTTACAAGCTGAAAATACGGAAGACTCAACAGTACACGTAGGTGGAGAGGTAGTACATTGGTTTCCTTTGGTAGGTGCTGTAACAAATTACCCCAAACTTAACAGCTTAAGACAACACAAATTTATTAGCTTACAGTTCTGGAGGTCAAAAATCCATGAGTCTTGTAGGGCTGAAATCAAGGTTTCAGCACAGAACCATCCCTTCTGGAAGCTCTAAGAAGAACCCACTCCTGTGCCCTTTCCAGCTTCCAGAAGCCGCTGTGTTTCTTGGTGTGGCCCCCTCCTCCACTGCATCCTTTCCGCCTCTGCTTCCAGCATCATGTCACCTGAACCTCCTGCCTCCCTCTTACAAGGACCGTTGTCATTACATTGGGCCACCCACACAATCCAGGATCATCTCCCCAGCTCAGAATCTCTGACATGTTCACATCTGAAAAATTCCCTTTTACCACCTCAGGTAGCAGAGCCATAGGTTCTGAAGATGAGGGAGTAGGGATCGTGGAGGGGCCTTCTGTCCACCAAAGGTGGGTTCTGCTGAAAGTACACTTGAATACTGTCAAAGTCATGGTGAAGAATTGGGGAAAATAGGAGGCTTCTGCCCTAAAGCTCAAGGACTTGGAAGCAGTCCTACTTTTTTTTTTTTTTTTTTTTTGGTACTGGGGATGAACCCGGGGGCACTCCCCCAGTGAGCCACATCCCCAGCCCTATTTTGTATTTTATTTAGAAACAGGGCCTCACTGAGTTGCTTAGGGCCTCACTAAGTTGCTGAGGCTGGCTTTGAATGCATGATCCTCCTGCCTCAGCCTCCCAAGTGCTGGGATCACAGGCATGCGCCACCGCGCCCCGATCAGTCCTACTTTGTGACAAAAATATATACAGCATAGGGTGCCTCAGAGCATGGGCTTTGGAGCCACACCCCTTCTAGACTCAAACATCAGCTCCACCACTTAGGATCTGGGTGAGCTTCCATTTCCCCAGCTAGAAGTCCTAACTCCGCAGGGTCCGGGCAGTATAAGGAACACAGAATAAGATGCACACCAAACCCGTTGCTCCATGCCTGGCCCGTGGTAAATGTTTGGTAAAGAGCACCTCATGAACCACAGCAGCTCTGCTGCCTGTTACCTTGTCTGTCAGGCCCCGTCCCTAAATCAACCTGTTTGACATGATCTGCCTGACTGTCAGCAAATACCATGGTGCCCTGCCAAACCCCAGGAACCAAAGGAGCTATTTGGCCCAATGCAGATTGACCCCTTCATCCTGAGGTCTGAGGGATCCCAGCAGAGAAAGCCTAAGATTTAGCAATATGATCAAAATTTCCTGGTCAGTATAGGATCTAGAAACAGACATCTCAGTTTACTTTCTGCAGAAAAGAGACAAGCTGATTCTTTTCCTCCACACACTCAGGCTCCATGTCCCCTGCACATCTTTCTCTTATAAACAATTCCAAGGTGTCATAATTGTATTGTGGTAACTCTGGGCTAGCAGTTACAGTCAACAACTCCCCCCATGCATCTTTCTGCCTTCCCATTTTGTAGATGAGCAAACTGAGGCAGGGAGCAAAGGAAAGGGGATTTTTATCTTACTACAACAATACCATGAGTCAATATTACTCAGCCATAAAGAAGAATAAAATTATGGTATTTGTAGGTAAATGGATGATGTTGGAAACTCTTATGCTAAGTGAGATCGGCCAATCCCAAAAATCCAAAAACCGAATGGTCTCTCTGATATATGAATGATGATGCATAATGTGGGGGGGGAAAGATGGCAAGAATGGAGGAAAGATAGCTAGCATGGAGGGAAGGGAGGGGTGGGGGTGGGTGGGGGGTAAAATTAATAACAATGTGTGACAGATACCATTGCCCTGTGTTCATGCATGAATGCACAGATGGTGTGACTCTACTTTGTGTACAACCAGTGAAACAATAGCTGTACTCCATTTGTGTTCAATGAATCAATAAGTAAATAAAAGAATAAATAAATAAAAAAAAAAAATACCATGAGTCATTGGATTTCATCACTAAAGTATCTCAAGTGAGGTTTAAAGCATGGATCTTAGAAATTGGATCTCAGATCTTCTGCTCGTAAGTTGAGTGACTTCAGGAAATTATGTAACTTATCTGAACATTTGCTTTCTCATCTGTAAACAGGGACAGGACAAGTTGCCTCTCAAGAACATGGCATGGGTTAAACATCACATAGTACTCCAGGCTTGCTGGATTTATACAGCCCATACTGTAACTCAGATACAAAGTCGAGTATTACATCTGTGTTAATTCATTTAATTCTAACAACTCCATGAAGTAGGCCCTGTTTATGATTTCCATTTTTCTAGAAAGTAGGCATTTTGAGGGTAGGGAGATTTTTTGGTATCCTCAGCCCCTAATTTAAGTATCCTGCTCTACAGGATCCATGTAATCTACAGGTATTACCACGAGTAAAAAGCATTGACCCCAGGCATGGTGGTGCACACCTGTGATCCTAGAGGCTCAGGAGGCTGAGGCAGGAGGATCATTGGTTCAAAGCCAGCCTCAGCATGGGCAAGGCCCTAAGCAACTCAGTGAGACCCTGTCTCTAAATAAAATACAAAATAGGGCTGGGGATGTGGCTCAGTATCAGAGGGCCCCTGAGTTCAATCCCCAGTGCCAAAAAAAAAAGCATTAAGTTGAGTCAGGAATCACCCCCAGAAGGTTTTATAAAGGTGGAGCCTACAAGGGACATAGAATTAGAGAAGAGGAAGGCCAAGGGCAGGTCTCCCCAGTGTGGTAAGATAGGAGAAGTAGGTCCTGGAGGGACAGGACTAAGCCCGGTGCTTGGATAGGAGACTAGATTACTGCCTTCCTGTCACTAAGGACCAGAATACACTCACTGACTTGCTTTGGCCAATAGAACGGAGAGAAATCAGGTTATGCCAGTTCCAAGCCCAGGCCTCAAGAGGCCCTGCAGCTTCCTCCCTGCTCTCCCGGAACCCAGCTCCTGCATGTCTGGCGTGGGGACGAGCATGCGCTAGCCTGCTGGAGAACAGGCACGTGCATGGAGCAGAGGCGAGCTGTCCTGCCTAAGGCTCTTCTGGACCAGCCAGTCCACACCCTGCCCAGCAGCTGACTGCAGACTCTTAAGTGAGCCCAGCCAAGATCAGAAGAACCGCCCAGCCGAGCCCAGATCCAATCACCAGCCCACAGCATCGTAAGCAAAATAAACAGCCTCCATCTGAAGCCACTGTGCTTTGGGGTGTTTGGGTAAGCAGTAAAACCAACAAATAGAAGCTGGACACAGTGGCACATACTGTAATCACAGCTTCCTGGGAGGCTGAGGCAGAGAATCAAAAGTTTCGGCCAGCCTGGGCAACTTAGCAAGACCCTGTCTCAAAATAAAAAATGAAAAGGGCTTGGGACGTAGCTCAATAGTAGAGTATCCCTGGGTTCAATCCCCAGTGCCAGGGTGGGGAAGAAAAAGAAGCTAACAGATAAAAGCAGGAATCAGCATCTCTTTCATCTTTATATCCTCAACCCCCAATAGAGACCTAGTATATAATAGTTAACAAGGGCTGGGGACATAGCTCAGTTGGTAGAGTGCTTGCCTCATAAGCACAAACCCTGGGTTCAATCCCCAGCACAGCAAAAAAAAAAAAAAAAAAAAA
>JAJEJO010002109.1:1391-35786 GCA_020662805.1 Glaucomys volans | reverse complement strand
TTGATCAAGGTCTGACAGTCTTTCCAGGCCCTCCCTGAGCCCTCCCTAACCTTGACCACTCATACATTTACCTCTGTCCACAAAAATCCTCTGAGCCAGTGCTGGCTGGTGTAGATTAGACAATAAGCAAGACCCAGTCCCTGCCCCTCTCTTCTCTCCACACCTACTACATCAGTGGCTCCAACTCCCATCTGATGTCAGCAGAAGGCTTTAAAGACTCAAAGACAGATGGACGTGGTGGCGCACGCCTTTAATCCCAGCGACTTGGGAGGCTGAGGCAGGAAGACTGTGAGTTCAAAGCCAGCCTCAGCAACTTAGTGAGGCCCTAAGCAACTCAGTGAGACCCTGTCTCAAAAGAAAACACAAAAAGGGCTGGGGATATGGCTCAGGGGTTAAGCACAACTGGGTTCAATCCCTGGTACCAAAAAAAAAAAAAAAATAGTACCCACACTCTCATTACCACTTGGAATAACAAGATTCAGTCGTGCAAATTTTGGTAAAACACTTTTCATCAAAATATCTTTTCCACTGGGGAAGAAGAGAGCCTATTCTCACAACCAAACTATCCTGAAATTATGGAAGACCTCTGACAGAAGTAAGACCAAATGATGCCTAGAATTTGACAAGCTTTTGCTTCGTTCCCTTCCCTAAATTCTCTCCTCTCTGCCCCGTTCTCCCTTGGCACTTTGCTTCTCCATATAGAACAGGGTTCACTCCCAGTCTCCCCAGGTTATGAGCTTCTGGAGGGTTTGAAGGGCTTCCCAGTGTTCAAATGTTGGTTGACATGCAGCAGGATCAGGGCCTCATGGTCCAGGGGCTCCAGGAAATCTCATCTCTGCCCCCTCCCCTCTGCCTCAGGAAGGTAGGCTTTTGAAAACTGTTTCCAGGTTGTTTCCCACATGGCCTGAGGGAGGGCTCACCCATTGTGGGGTCAAGGAGGTGAGCTTTCTCTGACCTTGGACATTTCAAAGGCCACCATCAGACCATACTGAAACATCTGAGCAGACTCAAGCTGGACATCCGGGAACCTCAAAGCAAACCCTTCACCTACTCAGGTCAGATCTAAACAAGCTTGTATCACTTAGTCATTCTGCAGTTGCCTTAGTCACAGAATGCCCTGGGGCAAACTCCTTCCGATATGGGTTCCTGTTTTCCCATCAATGAAATAAGAATTGAAGTACTTGTGTTTTAGGATTATTGTGAGGTTTTGACAAATAAGCACAAGGGAACTGTGCCTAGTGCTGTGTCCTATATGTAACAGACTCAGTGTGATGACATCGTCATCATCATCATCATCATCATCATTTTTTATTACACTATTATGGACAAGTTAAAAAGAATGCACAATATTGTCTCCAGCTCGACTTCAATGCCGTCCCTTCGACCAGGCTAGTTTGACAGAAGGGCCTTTTAACAACACCTAGAAAACAAACGACGAAATGTTCAGCTTTCAAAACTACCAAGGAATGAAAGAAGCAAATGCCTTCACTCCCTTGCTGAGGGTTACCCTCACCCTGACCTCAGGGAAGGTAAAAGATAAGCTCAGAGATGGGGTAAGGGATGTGATGGGAGTCAATAAAGGTCAGGGGTAAAGGTCGGAGATGGAGTAAGAATCAGGGAAGGGAAGGATCAAAGATGGATTCAAGGTCTGGAAGGTAGAAATGGACTAAGAGTCAGGGTTGAAGGCGACAGAAAGAAATGAAATTTAGGACTAATTGATGGTCACATTAAGAATTGTAATTTCTCTCTACTGTCCCGCACTACAGCATCAAAATGCTTTGTGAGGGTCTGAGGGAGAGAGAGGGAAGGAGGAGGAGGAGGAGAAGGAGGAGGCAGAGGAAGAGGAGGGGGGGAGAGGGGAGGAGGAGAAAGAGAACAAGGAGAAGGAGAAGGAGGAGAAGAAGACCAAGTATTTTAAAACGAACAAGACATTTTTGAACTTGAATGGTAAAGGGCACAATTCTGACCAAATCACACCAGGCCTTGCTACAATCTTCTAAAGCAGGTTTCACAATGGGACCTGCTAGAAGGTCCTAAACTCCAGCTCACCACACAAGACATAAAAAGCCTGATGAACTACGCACTCCAAGATAGAAGTTTTTCAAGTTAAAATGTTAGTAGCATGTGAGGCTAGTTCACCATTTACTCTTGGGATGAGGCAATGTTCAGAATGTCAGTCTGGAAACCAACGCCAACATTTTCAGGGACGCTGCCTATTCTGAGTGGGAAAATAAACAGCTTGTGACTTCTACCCAGATCCACCAAGAACATGGACACAGAAAAAGAGGGGTCTGAATGGCTTCTTCTACCAGGGAAACAGCCAGAGGTCTCTGGGCTTGAAAAGTTGTGCATTTTCAGAAGCCTCAGTCCAACAATCCTACTGGTTTGAGTTCTAGCCCCAAACACACCACCTACCCGCTGGCAAACTCAGACTTAGGGTTTGAATGTGTTGTGTCGCTCTGAAATTCTTACTGGAATATACTCAACATTGTGAAGGACTAAGAGAGGGTGGAAATTTAATCCAACTACTGTTTAGAGGTGAGGCCGTTAGGAGGTTATTAGGATTACACAATGTCATGGGAGTGGAGCCCCCAGGAATGAATACCTGCATCTTTATAAAAATCAGAGGGAGAAAGACCACAGAAAACACACACGTTCTCCTGGTCTTTTGCTGTGTGGTGCCCGGTGCCTTCTTGGGATTCTGCCAGCAAGTAGGCCATGACCATATGCTTCCCCTTGACCTTGGACCAGATCATGAGTCCAAAACAAAAAAAGAAGAAAAAAATATTGTTCTTCATAATCTCCCCAGTCTTTAGTATTGTGTTTTTAGCAACAGAAGATGAACTAAGACACAGTGATCTGACCTCTCTATGCCTCTGTCTGGTCCTTCCAGACAAGACTGACTTGGTATGTTATGTGCATGTATAAATATATCTCAAAGAATCCCACTGTTATGTATAATTATAATGCACCAATAAAAATTTAAATTTTAAAAAATGAAAAAAAAAAAAGACTCACTTGGCAGTGCCCTTCAGACACTGAGCGCCTACAGCATGCCAACACCATCCTAGACACTGAGAGGACAGCAGGTTTCTGCTTCATTAGGCTAACATTCTAGATCCAGCGTCCTAAGGCTCCTGAGAGCCTGTAACAACTAGGCCTCAGAATGTGCTTACGCAGCTCATAGAAGGAGGTGGGCAGGGGCTTCATCGGACAGAACTTAAAACTTAGGGATGAGCAAGTAACCTTATTGCCCAGCCAGTGAACAGGATATAGGACAACGGTACTTGTTCCTTCAGAGTTTTTTGGTTTTTTATTTTTGTCTCTTGGTTTTGGTTTTTGGTTGCTGGAATGGACTGGGTTTTTAGGAATGGGAAGGTTATTCGTTTGGTTTGGGGTGTGGGTTTGGGGTTTTTTTGTTCGTTTGTTTGTTTGCTTGTTTTCCCAGATGAGAGGGTTCAAAATCGAACTGTAGGGACAGGAGAGAAAGAAGGAGAGGAAGGCAGGATGAGGCAGAGGACCACGGAGCAGGGGTGGGCGTGTGGCTCTCAGGGAGGAGCCATGCTTCTGCGGGGATCACTGAGATTTCAGTCCTGAATATTTACTGCCATGGAGTCACGAGGACATTTCCACATCGCCATCGCCTGGATGTCAGACCTGCCCCACCCTGCCTTGTCCGGGATCTACTGGCACCAGGCCAGGTCCCTCCCCTAGGACCTAAGGGCAAGCAGAACAGGGAAGGGCCTGGGCTCTAGGGAAAGGGTGAGAAGTCAGCAGGCCAGCACGGCCATACATGCTCCCCTCTCCCGCCATGCACAGACCTGATCACCGCCCTCTGCCAGACCCAGGGCCACTACACCAGACAGAAAAGGGGGCCACAGGGAGGCCTGGAAAAGGTGGGGGGCCAGTCACAGGTGCCCTTTGTTTCAGAACCCTGTCTCTGGCAAATGTCAGGTTCTCAGCAACCTGGGTGGAACTGGAAGGGAAGGTGACACTGGAAGGAGCCTGTCCCCTGGGAGGTGGGCTAGACTGGCAGTGGGTTCTCCTGCCTTTGTGTGAGTCACTGGGAAAATGGATCAAAATACAAATTCTGGGCCCCACCCCACTCTTGTGATTCAGTAGATCAGGGAGGAGACCTGGAAATCTGACTTTTTACACATAGCTCTCCAGGAAACTCTGAGGCCAGTGAGCCATTGCTCATGCTTTGAGGAACCCTGAGGATAGAAGAGTGGAACTAAAAGTTCTAGAAATGAGTTTAAGTCCCTCACTCGCTGAGTGACTTCAGGCAGCTTACGTTTCTGTTCTAAACCTCTACCGACTGGGCATGATGTCACATGCCAATAGTTCCTTTGGTTCCGGAAGCTGAGGCAGGAGGATTGCAAGTTCAAAGCCAGCCTCAGCAACTTAGTGAGGCCCTAAGCCACTAAGCAAGACCCTGTCTCAAAAGAAAAAATGTAGTAGCCCTGGTTCAATCCCTGGTACCAAAAGTCATTCAACTGACTATTCGTAAAATGAGGACAACGAGAAAATGAAAGTACTGCTTCTTAAGATTTTTGAGAATAATAAATCAGAAAATGAACGGAAAGCACTTAGCATTGTTCCTAGTACAGACAAAATTTAGTAGATCCCTGCTAATTGTTCAGAGGTGACATACAAATGCTGTCTTCCATATCCACCCCTTACTAAAGTGAAGCATACAATGGAATGACAAAAACAGACAGTGATGACACCTCAGATACAGAGGGTGTCGTGCCAGGGCACCTCCATGCCCTCCCATGACATCACTGGTGCTGTGATCCAGCAATCACCTACTCTGGATCCCTTCAACCCAGAACAGGGTTGCTCACAGGCCAGCTCCCAGGTCAAATGGGAACACACACCAGGGAGGAGAAGATGAATCATACTTGTGCCAGAGGACATCCTACCTTGGCAACTGCGGACCAAGTTTCCAAGCTGTCGAGGAGACTTGGGGGCAAGCATGAGTTGGTGAGAGTAAGACAGACAATGGACTGGGATCTGGGCATCTAAAACACAAATGGAAAACAGAAAGAAAAAAAAAAAAAAGAAAAGAAAACTAACTCTCCAAAGAGAAAGGCCCTCCAAAAAAAATCCAAGAATGGGAGTAGAAAATAGAATCCCTCACTCAACAAACACCCACATCAGTGTTGGATCAGAAGAACCCTCTTACCCCAGACAGGTCTGACTCCCTGCCTTGACCATTCCCCGCCTCAAGCTGACCCCTGAGCTCAGAAGACCCCTGTCCATTATTTTTAGAAATACGATCATTGCAGATACATTTAATGAAGATGAGGTCATTCTGGAGTAGGGTCAGCCTGGTGTCTTTATAAGAAAGGGAAATTTGAACACAGAGGCATGAACAACAGAGGAAATACCACATGAAGATAAAGATGAAGATCCTGGTGGTGCTTCTACAAACCAAGGAGTGCCAGATTGCCAACAAGCACTGGGAGGTTGGCAGAGGCATAGTGCAGATTCTCCCGCAGCCCTCAAAAGGAACCCACCCTACTGACACCTTGATCTTGGACTCCTTAGCCTCCAGACGGTGACCAAATAGACTTCTGCTGTCTAAAACACCCAGTCTACGGTACTTTGTTATGGCAGTTCTAACAAATTAGCCCACCTAGAGCCTTACTATACTTCATCCCACGGATCACCAATGGGGCAAATGGAAACATCCAGAAAGTCACTGCATTTACTTTTCCATCCAATAAACCAGACATGGCAGAGGAATTTGCAGATATACAAGACAGTCCCTGCCCTCCAGGAGCTCACAGGTACATCAATGTTTGTCACTTTATGCTTTAGCCAAACACTGCCCACGCATCATCTCTTGTAGGTCTTATGTAGAGATATGAAGGACAGGCAATGTTATTCCCAGCCTGCAGATGAGAACACTGAGTTTCAGAGAGTTGGTGATTTGCTCCAGGGCTTCCAACTACAAAGCGACAGAGAAGGAGCCACAGCAAAGGCTTCCAAGTCCAAGGCTGTCTGATGTGGCTGTTTTCTTCCCGCCTGCCTTGCTGCGTCTCTGGAAGTCTTGGAGCCTCTGTCTTCCCCGTAAGCAGAAGCTGCTGCTTCACCAAAGCAAGGATGGAAAAAAGTTGCTGGTATCCAAGATCCATTCCAAGTGAGCTCAGAAGGCCAAGGGAGGTCCGCGCCAGGTAGGCCTGCTAAAGATGAATGCGGTCGCAGCGGAAGGAGAGACTGGTGTGGCAGCCCACCCTCTCTCAGGTCCCTTACCTGCTTGCTCCCAGCCTCCATCCCTGCCTTCTGCCACCCGCACCCCAGGCCCCCAGCCCCTCCCGTCTCATATGCAGGGCAGGTTCCTGGTAACGGTGCTACCCAGTGTTGTCAAAATAGTGAGGAGCTGGAAAGAATTCTAGAATGAAATCTATGTGCCTCAGCAGCCTCCTAAATGCCTGCCACTGGCGACTAAACCCGCTAATGTGCTAAGCATTTTCTGGCAGGGCCAGGAGGCAGGGCTGGTATTTTAGGAGTTGGGAGGGGCTTGGAAGCGTCATCCCTGGCAAGTCTGGGAAGGAGGTGGAGGCAAAGAGAACCAACCAAGAACATTTCCCATGAAGTCACGGAGAGCCACCTCGCTGCCTTTCAAGACTCCTGAAGCGCTGCTCTGCTGGTAGGCAGAGCGCTCAGCAGGGCAGGGAGGCCTGCAGGCTGGGGGAAAAGGGCACTCCAGAATGCCACTTGTGGGGGATACTTTTTCTGCTGACGCAGAGCAGTGTGTAATGCTGTCCCGGAGGCTGGGCTGCCAGGACTTGGCCCTGGCTCTGTTCGCATGAGTTGGCCAGGGCAGGGCCCATGGTGACCAAATACAGGACTAGAAGCCAAATGCCCAGAGGCAAGCAGGCAACACTCCCCTGTCCCTCAAAGGGGACCAAGGAATCAGGGGTCCGGAGACGCGCAGGGATGGGAATGGGGGCAGGGACAATGGGAACTTTTGTGCCCTCTTGTTCCCCAGCTGCGCGCCATCTCCTCAAGCATGGCTCTTCCACAGTATCCTGGTTTTTTTAAGGGGGCATTGAACAATTTTTCAAAACATGAGACCAGGAAGAGGAACAACCCCCCAGTCTGAGATCCAACAAGGTTCTGGTGTTCGCTTGTCCCTGACAGGCTCAACTCCACACATCTTAGACACCAGAAGGTCTGTGAGAGGGGGCCGAGGGGGGGTGCAGGCCAAAGGCAGGATGGTGAAGATTCCTTCCATGAGCCTTTGGTGACAGTAAGTATGGTGACAGTGGTGTTGATCAGGTGAGGGGGAAGTGGGGTCGTTCTGGGAACACATAAGCCCATAAAACCTGTCAGGATTCAATCTGGAGGGGGAAAAAAAATCCAACTGATAGAAACTGCTGAGAGCTTGCAGCTTTTAAAGCCCCTCTAGTGAAAGGATCTTTGGAAGCTTTGCAAAGCAGACCACGCAGCCGGCCAGCCACCTCCTGGCCCCTGGCGCTGAGAGTGCTTCTGCTACATCAGAACAAACCCACTCACGAATATCTAGTCCTGACCCTGCCCTGGCACTGCCTCTCTGTTGCCTCTGTGCCTGCCTTCCTCAGTAAAGAAGTTCCCTGGTGGTCAGGGGGCAAGGCCGGTGAGGCCAGCAACCTGGACTATAATCTCAACTTGGCTACTCGTGAGTGGTATTTACTCTTTCTGAGTCTTTTGTTTTAATCTGCAAAGATGGAATAATAAAGCTGCTCTTACAGAATTGGTAGGAAGACTAAATGAGATGACAGATGCCAATCCTGGACACAAAGATGGGGTGCTCCATGGGGGCTAGTCTCTACCTCCCTTCCTCTCTGGGGGCCTTCAGCACCATATTGATTCAGGAAGGATGCAGGTTAGTGGGAGTGTAGCTAAGAACTTGGGCAGATATGGGCATACCTGCATACAACAACCAGTGCTGAGGTTAGTAGTATCCCCTCCAACCAGGACTTGGGTTGCTACCTACCCTGCCCAGCTTCCCCCAGTTCTACCAGCTGATACTGTCTGTGCCCAGCAGACCCTTGTTTACAGGGTCACTTCCTTTTACCATCCAGGTGGGCACTACCCATGCTTCATTTTATGAGCTCTAGAGGAAGCACCACTCAATAGACTATCTCAGGAATGACATCCCCAGCAATGGGCATTTGAAGCTCTGCTAAACCCTTTCTTTACTGTTATCATTTTCATTTAGACTTTTCTGGGGCTTTCCCGGGCTTCTCCCTTCTTTGGAAGCCCACAGCAGTTCATCTGCACTTCTCGTATGACCTCATCAAATTCGGACTCTATCTTACTTAGAATATGTGTCTGTCTGTCTTTCTATGTAAAATTCCAGGGATTGGATCTTACCTCTCTGTTCTCTGCACTACCTAGAACAATGCTAATTCATTTTATGAAGCTGGCATTACCCAGTTAAAGGAATTACAAAAAAAAAAAAAATTCTTCAATTTTCAAAACTTTAACCCTTACCTCAAAATGGATAATAGAGCTAAATATAAGAGCTAAAACTGTAAAACTTCTAGAAGAAAACTTGGAAGAAAATCCTTTTGACCTTAGGTTAAACAAAAGTGTCTGAATTAGGACCCAAAAAGCAGGAGTCATAAAAGAAAAGAAATTAATGTGTTGGGCTTTATCAATATTTAAGACATCTGCTCTCTGAAAGGCACTAATACAAAAATAAAAACACAAACCACAGACTGCGAGAAAATATTTGCAAAACATCTATCTGATAAAGGATGTCTAGTCAGAATATATAAAGAACTCCTAAAACTCAATAATAAGACAAATGACCCAATTTTTTTAAATGGGCAAAAGAATTGAGCAGACATTTCACAAAGGAAGAGCTACAGATGGCCAAAAAGCATGTGGAAAAAATGTTCAACATCATTAGTCATTAGGGAAATGCAATTAAAATCACAATGCAATACCATTAAACATCTATTATAATGGCTAAAATTAAAAAGACTGACAACGCCAAGCGCTGGCAAGGATGCAGAGCAACTATAACTCTCATACATGGCTGGTAGGAATGCTAAATGGGACAGCCACTTTGGAAAGCAGTCTGGCAGTTTCTTACAAAGTTAAATATGCACTCATGACCCAGCAATCCCACTCCCAGGCATCTGCCCAAGAGAAATGAAAACATATGTCCACACAAAGACCTATATGTGAATGTTCATAACAGCTTTATTCATAATGGCCAAAACTGGGAAGCAATCCAAATTTTCATCGCTGCTAAATGAATAATCAAGTTGTGATATATCCATACAGCAGAAGACATTCATACATGCAATAATATAGGTGCGTCTTAAAGGCAATGTCATTGCATGAGTTTCTTATTGCTGCTATAACAAATTGACACAAACTTACTGTTTAAAACAACACAAACATATTATCTTACAGTTCTAGAGGCCACAGTACGCAGTCAGTCAGTCTCATTGGGATAAGGTCAAGGTGTTGGCAGAGCTGTTTCTGCTGAGAAGAAAATTTGTTCCCTTATCTAGAAGCTACCTGAATTCCTTGGTTCATGGCCCCTCTCCCCAAAGGCCAGCAATGCTTCATCTTCCAATCTTTCTCTCTCTTAACCTCTGCTTAAAGGAGCAGAATTTTGGTCAAAGGCACAGAGGCATGGTGAGTTTGAGAACTTTACAAGTAGTTTCATGTTTCCAAGGTGTATAAAGTTACTTTTCAAAGGTAAGTAAACTGAGATTCAGGGAAATCAAGTATCTCACCCAAGATCCAAGACATGGTGAAATTGTATTCAGTCCCAAGGCCTGAGTCCAACTAATGCATGAGCCCTCAGATTTCCCTGCCTTCACCTTGGAGGTCTCAGGCTAGAGGGGCAGATAATAACCTTACCCCATCCCACCCCTTAGACCACAGTACCTATTAACTCAGAAAACAGAACTCAGCCACCCACAGCCCCAGCAGAACCTCACCTTCCTCATCTATAAAGTGGGCAATGTGAAAAATCTGCCCTGCCTATCACATCAGTGAAGTAAAAGGGAAAAGAAGCAGTATGTAAAAGCACTTCGGAAACTTTATAATGCTTTACCAAAACGTGAAGAATTGCTCTGATTTTATTCTCAAGGAAGAGCACAAATTTTCTCCAAAAGTGAATAACTTTTATTTCTTTTAAACTTCATCTCCTTGAAAGTCAGTCTCTCCTCCTGTAGCCTTTCTTTCTGGTTAAAGTAGAGCAGTTCTACTCAACATTTCAACTTGAACCTCAAGGTCAAGCTTTAATTCCTCCATTCAGCTCTACCCATTTTGAAATCAAGAACTGCAAATTCCCCAACTCACCTTAAGGCCACCCCAACCCCATCTCTCTACAATCAGTCCCTCTCTAAAGCCAGAAATTGCCAGTACCTGCTGTCAATCCTCAGCCCTCGTCAGTCCAATCAGAAGTCACTACATGATACTGAAGAGCTCCAAGGGCCTCTCTGAGCCTCATGATCCCCCAGTGGACAGAGGCAGGGCTCCTCCATGCCCACCCCAGCTGGCATCTCCAGCTCTCCTCCCAGGACTCCTTCACCCCAAGCAAACCCAAGCAGCCCATGTCTAATAGTTCTCCCCTTTTCCCATTTTCATTCCCCATTTTATCTGGGAACTCTCTTTCCCACCATTCAATGACCTAGCAGGGTTGGGAGGGCAGGGATGGGGGGCATCAAATTATACTCTCAACTCTTACATAAACCGAAACATATTCCAAGTGAATCAAAGAAAGGAGGTTTAAAAAGAAATAAAACCTTTAAACAATCCAGTAGAGGGAGTTGGGGGTGTAGCTTAGTGGTAGAGTACTTGCCTAGAATGCATGACACCCTGGTTCCATCCCCAACACTGGGGAAGAAAAATAGTGGATTATATTAATCTGATAGCTGATTAAGGGTTGGAATTTCTAAGGTACATAGTAAGGGAATAAATCAGAGGATAATAATAAAAATGTCTAATAGTTAACAATTACTTATTTATTTTAACTATTTGCTTATTTATTTTAAGCAGATATCCATATTACAAAATAAACAGCCTCAGCCTTTACTTCATGCAACACTCAAAAACACCAACTCAGAATGGATCCTGGAATTAAAGTAAATGCTAAAATTATAAGACTTCCAAAAGAAAGCACATGGAGGATGATCTGGGTGCAGGCAAAAATTCTCAGGACACAAAAATTAAGAACCAAAGAAAAGAAAAAATAATTTAGACATCACCAAAATTTAAAATTTCTGCTCTTTCAAAGACACTGTTAGAGATAGGATAATGGTTGCACAATAGTGTGAGCATGATTAACACCACTAAAATTGTATAATTAAAACAGTTAAAATGGCTTTTTTTTTTTTAATGATACTGGGGCTTGAACTCAGTGCCCTAACAAGCTAGGTAAGCAGCTACCTCTGAGCCACACCTGAGCCCCAAAATGGCATCTTTCATGCTATATATATATTTTTTTTTTTGAACCAGGGATTGAACTCAGGGACTCTTGGCCACTGAGCCACATCCCCAGCCTTATTTTGTATTTTATTTAGAGACAGGGTCTCACTGAGTTGCTTAGAGCCTCACTAAGTTGCTGAGGCTGGCTTTGAACTCGCGATCCTCCTGCCTCAGCCTCCCGAGTTGCTGGGATTACAGGTGTGCGCCACCGTGCCCAGCTCATCTTTCATGCTATATATTTTTTAACCACAATTTTTTAAAGATACTGTAAAGATGAACAGGCAAGTCACATAAGTGAAAAGTATTCACGATGCATCTATATGTACATAGTACGCATCCTTATGGAACACACATATAATACATAAATGTACACGTGTACATGGTACCTGTGTGGTACATATGTTTACCCACATATTTGACAAAGGACCTACATCCAGAATATATTAAGAACCCTAGCAATTCAGTAATAAGCAGACAAACAGCCCAGTAAAAAATAATGGGCAAAGATTTGAATAGACACTTCACGAAAGAAGATAGACAAAAATATGCTCAGTGTCATTAGGCATTAGCAAAATGTACATTAAAACTGCAATAAGATACCATTCGCACCCACTAAAATTGCTAAAATTAAGAAGACTGGATCAACCGCTAGTAAGGATGTACAACATTGCTGATGTAGACATAAAAAGGTACGACCACTGGGGAAAAAGTATGGCAATTGCTCATAAAGAATCTTGCTGCTCTCTGCTCCTCCCGTATAACAGACAGCTGCTTCTTTTCAACTCCAGTGCTAGATGCGTCCCTGGGATATGATGGTGAAAGTCGGAGTGAACGGATTTGGCCATATGGGGCGCCTGGTCACCAGAGCTGCTTTCAACTCTGGCAAAGTGGATATTGCTGCCATCAGTGACCCTTCATTGACCTCAGTTACATGGTTTACTTATTCCGGTTTGATCCTACCCATGGTAAATTCAGTGGCACAGTCAAGGTGAGAATAGGAAGCTTGTCATCAATGGAAAGTCCATCTCCATCTTCCAGGAGCGAGATTCCGCCAACATCAAATGGGGTGATGCTGGTGCTAACTATGTTGTGGAGTCCACTGGTGTCTTCACTACCATGGAGAAAGCTGGGGCTCATTTGAAGGGTGGTGCCCAAAGGGTCATCATCTCTGCCCTTTCGCTAATGCCCCCATGTTTGTGATGGGCGTGAACCATGAGAAGTACGACAACTTCCCCCAGATCATCAGCAATGCCTCCTGTACCACCAACTGCTTAGCCCCCCCGTTGCCAAGGTCACCCATGACAACTTTGGCATTGTGGAAGGACTCATGACCCCAGTCCACACCATCACCACTACTCAGAAGACTGTGGATGTCCCTTCTGGGAAACTGTGGTATGATGGCCATGGGGCTGCCCAGAATATCATCTCTGCATCCACTGGAGCTGCCAAGGCTGTAGGCAAGGTCATCCCTGAACTGAATGGGAAGCTCATTGGCATGGTTTTCTCTGTGCCCACCCCCAACATGTCAGTTATGGATCTGATCTGTTGCCTGAGATCTGATAAGCTGCCAAATACAATGACATCAAGAAGGTGGTGAAGCAGGCATCAGAGGGCCCCCTCAAGGGCATCCTGGGCTACATGGAGGACCAGGTCATCTCCTGCAACTTTAACAGTGATACCCATTCTTCCACCTTTGATGCTGGGGCTGGCATTGCCCTCAACGACCATTTGTCAAGCTCATTTCCTGGTATGACAATGAATTTGGCTACAGCAGCAGGGTAGTGGACCTTCTAGCCCACATGGCCTCCAAGGAGTAAGAGCCCGTGGATCACCTGCCCCAGCAAGAACACAGAGGAAGAGAGAGGCCCTCGGCTGCTGGAGAATCCCTGCCCCTAACTCAGCCCCTCAACACACTGAGAATCTCCCCTCCTCCCAATTTCCATCCCAGATCCCCTAAAGAAGGAGAGGTGCTTAGGGAGCTAAAGTTCACTGCACCAAAAAGAAAAAAGAAAAAGAAAATCATGTACTTGCCTCATGAGTGAGAAATTTCCCTCTCAGTATGTCCCCCCAAAACACTTATACACGGATGCTAATACAACCTTACACATAATATTTCAAAACTGGAAACAAGTCACATGCCTATCAACTGATGAACAGATAAAAGACTGTGATTTATTCATAAAATGGAATGCTCTCAGCAATAAAAAGAAAAAGCTACTAATACACACAGCAAGGAAAAGTCTTTTTAAAAAGGACGCTGAGTAAAATAAGTTAGATTCAAAAAAGTACATACTGTATGATTCTGTTTATATGAAATTTTCAAGCCAGCAAAACTAATCTATGGTGACAGAAAGCAGATCAATGGTTGCCTGAGGCCGCAGATGGCGTTGACTGCAAAGAGGCACAGGGGAACTTTTGGGGATAATAAAAGTATTCTGTTGTGGCTACATAGGTAACACAGGTATGAACATTTGTCAAAATTCATAGAACCGTGTACTTAAAATGAGTGTTTTCTGTTGAATGAACGTTATACCATATTAAAGTTGGTTTTAAAGGAACTTTTTAAAGGCAAACACAAATTGGTTTAAAAAAAATCTGCCATGTATATGAGAGATAAGACAATTAATATCCTTATTCTATACAGGGGCCATGAAAATTGATATAAAAAGCAATAAGACAGCCAGGCGCAGTGGCGCATGCCTGTAATCCAAGCGATTTGGGAGGCTGAGTCAGGAGAATCGCGAGTTCAAAGCCAGCCTCAGCAACTTAGCGAGGCCCTAAGCAACTCAGTGAGGCCCTAAGCAACTCAGTGAGACCCTGTCTCTAAATAAAATACAAAATAGGGCTGGGGATGTGGCTCAGTAGTGGAGTGCCCCTCAGTTCAATCCCTGGTTCCAAAAAAAAAAAAAAAAGCAATAAGACCTTAATAAATAAATAGCCAAAGGATACACACAAGCCACAAAGAGGAAAAAAGAAGAGTTAAACAAGTGTTAACGGTTTCAGTATGAGCTGTCCCCAAAAGCTCACGTGTGAGACAATGCAAGAAAGTCCAGAGGCGAAATGATTGGGTTGTGAGAACATTAACATAATCAGAGCTTACCTGAGTGGCAACAGCAGGCAGGTAGGGTAGAGTATGGGTGGAGAGATGGGTCCCTGGAGGCGTGCCTTTGGGATTTATGTTTTGTCCCTGATAAGTAGAACGCTCTTTCTGCAAACGCACTCTCTACATCCAGATTGTCACATCCAGAGCTGCTCTCCTCTCTCATGCCCTCCTGCCTTGATATCCTACCTCACCTCTGGCCCAGAGCAATGGAGTCAGCTGTCTATGGACTGAGACCTCTGAAACTGTGAGCCCCAAATAAACTTTTCCTCCTCTATATTGTTCTTGTCAGGTCTTTGGGTCACATTGGTGAAAAAGCTGACTAAAACAATAAGTAAAACAAGCAAAATAGTTAAATAATTTAAAAAAATTAAAACAATGAAATGTCATATTTCACATACCAAATTAGCACAGTTTTTTTAATGTGTTTTTGTTTTAATGAAATTAAATAACATTATAGGGAATGATGGACTTTCTGCTGACAATTGATACATGTCTGGAACATAATTAAGTAATAAGGTCCAGAGCCTTATTTGACCCATTTCTAGGAATCTATAGTAAGGAATAATCAAAGATGAATAATCAAAAGTAGAGATTAGGGCTGGGGATATAGCTCAGTTGGTAGAGTGCTTACCTCGCAAGCACAAGGCCATGGGTTCAATCCCCAGCACCGCAAAAAAAAAAAAAGTAGAGATTAATGTGCAAGAACTTTTGTTACTGGCTTGTTTATACCAATAAGAAATAATCCAGAGGAACCATTGGGCAGAGTAAACGCTGAGAGATCAATATGATGAAATATCAAATATTTGTCCATGCTAAAAATTTAGCACATATTCTTTACTGCATTTAATCTATATACTGTATAGGAACTTTAAGAAAGAGTAGAATGTCTAGATGATTTATTTTCACAGGTAGACAAAAGTATATGCAATTTTTTTTTGTAATACTGAGGATTGGACAACTGAGATACACCCCCATTCTCCTTTCTTTTTTTTTTTTTTAATTTTGAGACAGGGTGTCACTAAATTGCTTAGGGTCTTGCTAAATTGCTGAAGATAACCTTGAACTTGCAATCCTCCTGCCTAAGCCTCCTAAGTCACTGGGATTACAGGTGTGCACAACCACATCCAGCAATACAAATTTTTCATTGCAGCCAAGATTGGAAATTATCCAATTGTACATTAAGATAGGGGAAATGAAGTCAATCATGGTATATCCAAACAATGAATACTGTGTATCTGTTAAAAATAGGACAGATGTATACCTGTTGCTATAGAATAATCTCTGAGCTATATTAAAATTTTAAAAAGCAAGGTAAGAACAAGGCATTTGGAATGCAGCTCTTTGGAAAGAGAGAAGAATAAAAGGATACACATTTGTGTCCATAGACAATCACCAGAAAGATTCAAAGAAGAAATGAAATGGGTAACACTGCATTGAAAGATCGGGGTCTGAGGATATGGGAACAGAGGAGGGAGGGAAACTTAGATTTACTTTTCTCTCCCACTGTACTCTTTGCTAAATGTGTGAATTTTTTTCCATATGCAGATCCTTCTTTTTCAAAAAAAACACTACCAAAGAAAAAAAAGGTTAAAAGTTTACAGGTTGAATTTTGTCCTCCAAAAACTCCTATGTTGAAATCCTAACATCTAGTACCTCATAATATGATTTTGTTCTGAAATAGGATCATTGTAGATGTAATTAGTTAAGATGAGGTCATTAGAGTAAGTCCCAATCCAATATGTCTAAGTGTCCTTATAAATAGGGGAAATTTGAACACAGACACAAAACACAATGAGCAGAAGAAGAAAAGATTATAGTGATGCTTCTACAAGTGAATAAATGCCAAAGATTGCCAGCAACCACCAGACGCTAGGAGAAGGACCTGGAACAGACTCTTCCTCACTGCCCTCAAAACAAAACCATCCTGCTGATATTTTAGACTTGACTTAGACTTCTGGCCTCCAGAATCAGGAGGCAATATTTTTCTGTTGTTTAAGCCACCTAGTTTCTGTAGTTCCATGAACCAATAGGGATTCTAGGGGGTGCCTAACTAGAGGCCCAAGAGAGATAATACCAGAGAAATGAGAGAAGGATTCAACACCACTTCCATCCACTCCTCCAGCAGACGCTCCAGATCCCCAGCAAGAACTCTCCCTATTTCCCAGAAGCCCTTACTCCCATCAGGCAAGAGGCTTCTTTCCAAGGGCCATTCCTTTTCTCATCCTTACCGCTACCAGGACAAAAAGCAACACCAAAGTCTTGGTCATAAAAACCAAGTCAGCTAATAAGGAAGGTTTTAAGCTCAGAAGACCCCATAGCTGAGCTTTCAAAATGGCAGCTGGGTAAACAACCTTTGGTCTAAACCCACTCACCCAAACTTCCCTCCCACTCTTGAGGGGTGTCCATAATCACTAGCTCAGCCACCTGCAAATGTGGAATTTGGGCCTTCCTTCTTTTAAAGATTAGGGAAGTGAGACCAGAAGGATTAGCCCCCAATGCCAGAGAAAAGGTTAGGAGAGAGGGAAGAGGGGGAGACAGGAGACCTTCACTGCAGCAGGCAAGGACATGGCGGACTCACCCCAGCCCCTATCTCAGCTATTATGCATTCCCAACTGGCTTGGCCACCATCCAGAGAGACTCCAGGCTGGTGAGTCTGTGAATGTGAGACAGAGATAAGCCAGTCGGCGAGGGGGAGCTCGCCTGCAGTTATATATGGGCTGCAGCGCTGCTATAGTGAGGAGTCAGGGGAATCTTCCATTTCCAAGGCATTTGCTGTACTCCATCCTGCTCCCCAAGATTAAGAATCCTCTTTCTTGGCTTCCTCCCACTCCCTGGACTGTAACTAAGCAGTTACCTTGAGAACATGAAAACCTCAAGGGTTGGGTGGTTGTGTGATTTTTTTAATGTAATGTGTTAAAATCACCTTGACTCTGGATATTTATTTATAATAAAACAGAGGAGGGATTTTTCGGTCTTTCATAGCTATGGGACAGCCACCCAGTGCATGCATTGTGAGACTAAGGAAGGGCCAATATCCCACTGTGCCCTCAGCAGGGGACATGCCCTGGATGCTCAGAAAACAGTGTGCTTCCTTCCAACTGGAGGGAAGAGGGATGCGTTTGGATAATCAGAAGTGGAAGGAAGGCCTTCTAGAAGGGGAAGCAGTGTGAGTGGGAAGGAGGATTTCTTTGTCCTGGCAATAAGGAAAGTGAGGGAAGGACAAAGAAATATCTTAGGGAAGCTGAGGAATCTGGTGCTGGAAGCTTACCTACCTTCCCAACTCCAAGGCACCCCTAAGTTTGTCCTCTGCAACCCTCCAAGGAGAGCAAAATCCACCCACACCACACGGGGCACTAGCAAAGTCTGAAAGAAAGGAATGTCTGCCCCAAGCCTTGCCCCAGGGTCAGACGCCTGGAAAAAATTCCTGGGATTATTTGGTGTTGTCTAAGATGGATTTGGAGCCACCCTGACTGGAAGAGCAATGTGGCTTTGGACTAGGGCTGCCGGGACTAGTCTGTGGCAAGTTAAGGGCTCTTTCAGGTCTAAATATTTTTGTCCTTGCTGTTCACCAACCTGGCTCTCCTTCCCGCCCTTCTTGATCCCTGTTCACTGAAATCCTTAAAAATCATCTCCATGAAGCTCTCCTGATCCCCTCATTCTGAATTCACCCAATGCTCCTTGTGCTCCTTCAAGTTCCTCCTGTTTCTATTTCCATTTATGCCTCCCTACCTTGTCTTGTAATTAGTCTCACTCTCCACTAAATGTATATCCTCAGATGTACAGAACCAGATCTTACCTGGCTTTTTGACACCATTCCACGGACTCCCCCGACCCCAACTCTTTACCAGAGCAGACACTCAGTAAATAAAATACTGCATTTGCATACACAAGGAGAGACCCATACTGGCTGACATTCCTGATTCCTACATCCATTCATTCATTTGTTCATCAAACATTTGAGAACCTAATATCTGCCAAGTTGGCTCATTCTCTCCAGCAGAACACACTCAAATTTTTTAGTCAATCACCTAAAAGTAAGCTCAGTGTCAATTGAGGGATTCTATTACATAGAAAATCCCACAGAATCACTAGGCAAAAATCTGACCACAGCAGGGTGGGTACAGCCTCCATCTCTTTGCCTGTATCTGTCCAGATGGAGAGTCACACCCTCCAGAACACCTGGGGGAGACAGATTTTTCTGGGGTGTGAAAGAAGGTCTCCAAGGGCTCTACCAGCCCACCCACCAGAGGAGCCTGAAATATACCTATCACAGAGATAGCAGAGTTCAGACAACTCTTTCATCCTACATTCACAGTACTTGGAGGATACTAAGTAAAGAGCTGGTGACTTGGAACAGGGTGAGGTGAAGGGAGCTCCCAAGAAGTCTTCTCTGCGGAGTAGAAGATATGGTCATGGAGGAGGAAGGATTAGCTGAAGGTCATGAGAAAAGTCTGCCCCACTAGGCGGATCAATAAGTGCAAATTACTTGAGAAGCTAGTGTGTCCAGAAACTGCTCTGCTCTGAAGGAAAAATACAGATGGAGGTAGGGTAGGAGCAGGATCGGGCAAGATCAGGACAGCCATTTATCTCAGAGGTCCCTTCCCACTCTAAAATTGTAGGATTCTAATCTGAACCTCCCAGTCAACAACTGGAAAAAGTTGTCTGACATAGGGGACATTTGGAGAGAAAGTTGAATGGCATGTCAGATAATAAAGCAAGAAGAAATTCTGAAGTCAAAACAAGGGATAAATTTTCCTTATCTAAGACATGCATCAAAGCAGCTTGCTGCCGTCTGCCCGGCCTGGGAAGATGATAATGGGTTTTAATGGCCTGTAAACAATAGCACCAGCCTCTGTAATAAAGTTTAGCCAATTAATCCTTTAGGCTTCATCCCTGCCGTCTGCCGCTCCAGCACCCCATTCTGTGCCAAGGCAACTTTCAGAGGTCTGAGAAGCAGAAGGATCCAGCCCCAAAGGCTCCACGCCGCTGAGTCCTCGGGTGTCCAGAGAATGAAATCCATGGGGTGATAGGGAGGGTTCCCCAGAGGGAATGTTCAGGAAGAATAGTCTTTACCATGATCTAGGTACAAGGAGGAAGAAGCACTTTTAGTAAGAGAGAGAGAGAGAGAGAGAGAGAGAGAGAGAAGAGGAGAGGAGAGGAGAGGAGAGGAGAGGAGAGGAGAGGAGAGGAGCAAGGTGCACCAAGGAATTGGTGCGAGAGGTAAAGTTCATTTTTACTCAGTGAGCTCATTCATTCATTTAACAAACAGTTACGCTATGTACAGACACTGCCAAGGGTGCAGAAGTATACAAAAAGATCACCTGCCCTCAGTGGAATTAGAGCCTGGGGGTGTGTTGGGAATAAGATACAAGGACTGGGGGTATTGCTCACTGGTAGAACATGTGCTTAGCATGTTTGAGGGCCTGGGTTCAACTTGCAGCACCACAAAAAAGACAAAGAAAAGACACCTTCACAGCGGTCAATCATAAATATTAATGCAGACAGTACTTGCAAAGAGTTACACAAGTCTCATCATCTCCTTGCATTTTGTTTTTTCTTTCATGGACCATGTTCTATTTGGGATGATAAGAGAAGGTAATATTCAGAAAATATTCAGAAAAAGGAGAGAGAAGATGAAACACGCAAGATAAAGAAACTGTCCTGCCACAGCTCTCTCTACCTTCAGCCCTATTTCTGGAAAAGAAAAAGATGCATCGTCACTATAGGCCTGTGGGTAGGCTGAGGCCATTGAGTTGCAAGTCAAGCCATGTTTGCTTCCTGCACCGACAGGACATGTTTGTGCCAAATCGTGCAAAATTCTGGACACCTGGGCTTTTCCACTTGGTATTCCCAGTACTCAACAATCATTTCCCTTATTTTTACAAATAGAGTGTGTAGTAGTGATAAAATGGAGGAAATTCTACAGTTTTTCATCCATAGTTCAAAGGTTAGTAAACTCTACTTTGGAAACAATGATGAATACCTTGCATCTGAGGAACCTTACATTTATTTTTTCAAAGTTCTTCAATAAATAATACCTTATGTTCATGCCTCAGGCAATCTTGGATGGTAAAAAGGATGAACATTATTACCTCCTGTTATGGTTTGGAATGTGACGTGCCCCCCAAAAGCTCATGTGTGAGACAATGCAAGATTTGAAAGGAGAAATGATTAGGTTGTGAGAGTCTTAACCCAATCACTGAATTAATCCCCTGACAGGATTAACTGAGTGGTAACTGAAGATGGGTAGGGTGTGGCTGGAGGAGGTGGGAATTGGAGGTTGACTTTGGGGTATGTATTTTGTATCTGGTGAGTGACTCTCTCTGCTTTCTGATCATCATGTGAGCTGCTTCCCTCTGCCACATTCTTCCACCATGATGTTCTGCCTCACCTCGAGTCCTGAGGAATGCAGCCAGCCTTCTACGCACTCAGACCTCTAAAACTGTGAACCCCTAAATAAACGTTTCCTCCCTTAAAATTGTTCTGATCAGGACTTTTAGTCACAGCAGTGAAAAAACCGACTAAAATACCTCCACTTTAAATTTTCCCTCTTTCATCCATTTTTTTTCCTACTCAACAAAAAATGATTGAGCACATACCACGTGCTAAGCCCCATGCTGGTGTGACGGATCCAAGACAGACCAATACCAGCATAGGCCCCGCCTTCCACAGGTCCACAGAACAGTGAGGAAGACAGAGCAGGGAATGGACTCTGTCTCTAGAGCCTGGAGAAGCTTCCAGAGATGATTCAGAGAAGCCTTGAAAGACTGGTTTGATTCTGCCAGGTGGAAAAGAAAAGAAAGAAGACTCCAGGGACGTGGGTCAGCAATTCGTGCTCAGAGACAAGTGAGCCAGGCCATGGGGTGAGTGGCGGTGAAGGACAAAGACTGAGAAGAGACTGAGAAGTAGGCTGGGCCCCACGATAGAGCCAAGAATGCCTTGCCAAGGAGTTCGGACTTCACCCTCTGGGCAATGAGGAAGCCACTGAAGGTTTTACAGAGGTAGGCGACATGATCAGATTTATGTTTTAGCAAGATTATTCCGGCTGCTGGGTGGAGAATGCACTGGAATGGGAAGAGACTGGGCTGACTCCAGAAACATTTCCAAAATAGAATCAACAAGACTGGGTGGCCCAATGGAGGGAAGAGGAAAGGGAAGCATCAGACACAGCTGTCTCACTGTGGCCTGTGGGGCCCTCATCCAAGATGAGACAGAGTCAGAAAAATTAAGTGCCTTGCCTAAGGTCATGTAAGTTCCCTAATGACAGACTCCAGGCAGGAACCTTAAATTCTTTCAAATAGAAACCCCTTGTTTTGTCACATTTTCATCTACCAGTGAATAAATTTAAACATATTTTTCTTTCTTTCTTTTTTTTTTTTTTTTTACTGGGGACTAAACCCAAAGGTGCTTTACCACTGAGCTACATCCCCTGCACTTTTTATTTTATTTTGGTTTTTATTTTGAGATAGGGTCTCACTAAGCTGCTGAGGTTGGCCTCCAACTTGTGATCCTCCTGCCTCTGCCTCCCAAGCGGCCACGATTACAGGTGTGCACCACCCCTCTGGCCAGGCTTTCTTTGCTCCCTACTTCAGGATTATTCACTTTTCATCCTATGGAGATCATTCAGTTCATTAGGGGAAAATTCCTTTTGACCTCTTATCAAGCCCTGGCAATACTGGCCTAGTACTCCCAAGTACTAGGCAATAAGTGACCAATGATTATCATTAACTCAAACTCCAGGAGACCCAAGTAAGGTCACCTTGGTCATTATCTTATTTGCAACATGAGAAATTTTCCTTCTTTAATTCCTACTAAACTGCATTTTTTAATGTAATTCTTAGATCAAGTAATTCCTAGAGTTTGGATGACAGAGTCCAAGAAATTTCTAATGATAGCAACAAAAAAACTAGAGAAATCAACTATAGTCTTGCCAACTTTTTTTTTTTTTTTTAATGTCATTGTTTCTTTTTAAAAGGACATTTACGTTTGCAGCATCATGGACGGATCTTGGAGGACATGTGTTAAGTGAAAAAAGCCAGGCACATAAAGAAAAATGCCACATGTTCCTGCTCATAGGTGAAAAGTAAAAGTTTAATTCACAGTTGAGAGTAGAATAGTGGTCACTAGACATTAAGAAGGATAATGGGGAGAGACGACAGATGGAAGTGAGCTCAAGTACCACACTAAAGTTAGGACAAATACAACTGATGTTCTATAGCAATAGAGGGTGACCCTATTACCATTTTACAAAGCACTAAAAGAAGGGAGTTCAGGGTTTCCCAATACATGGAAATGATAAATGTTTAAGGAGGTAGACATATTAATTACCCTGCTTTGAGCATTACATATTGTATACAGGTATCAAGTTATTATACTGTACCCCATAAATATATGTACAATTATTACATGTGAACAAAAATATCTGTTGACCAAAAAAAGAACTTTTAATATATATCTTCAAAGTCAGAGTAATATAATCTTAAGGATAATCCTTCAAATTAAATCAGAGTTCCTCAACCTCTGGACTGAATCGCTCCGGGGGGGTTGGGGCTGGGGAATTGGTAAATGGTCTCTGCACCACAGGGGGGTTAGCAGGATTCCCGGCCATTAGTCATTGTATGTCAGTAACACTTGCCATTTGTAACACCCAAAAAAATGTCTCTCAGCATTTCCAAATGTCCCTCAGGGGTAAAGTTGGCCCAGATGAGGACCACTGTATAAAATAAAATGATCTTTATCAGAAATCCACTTACACCATCCTTATATTTTGAAACAATGGAAATGATCATTAGGTGGTACCAGTCCAGAGATGAGCTTTTGGAAGCAACAGACACAGAGGTGAAGAGTGTGGAATTTGAAATCACACTTGATCTCAAATCCCAGCCCCGCCTCTACTCACTGCCTGATCTTGGGTAAGTGACTCCTCAAAGTAACCCTTCCCTCTTCTGCAGAATGAGAAACATAAGATGGAAAGGCCAAAACACACTTAGCATGTGATGTTGGAGGAGATTCAACAACTACGATACTTCTATAACACATAGCACAGTATCCAGTACATATTAATGATGGCTACCCAAATTTAAGACTTTCTAGGTAAAAGGAGCTTGAATTTGTTGTGATGGGTCTTCAACAAACCATTATCAAATGACTAAATGAATCCCTAGACACCCTGCCCTCACCAGTTCCTTTTCTCAGTCCTAACACACCAAAGTCCTTTTCTCCCTTACCAGCATGATCTCAAATTATACTCATGGGAAATAAACCCATAAAATGAGTCTGGCCAGTCCAGGACCTCTGCGCTGAGGACTCTGGGTGGGACATCATGGAAGCATCCAGTAGGCAGTACTGGTACCCAACTCCCTGCCTGGACTGACTGATTCTCATTCCCATCGGTGAAAGTGCAGCCTGATTTTAAGTCCAGCCATGAAAGTCACTTATACCCTCAGTATCCTCAGGTTGCTGCTGTCTGTCCTAGATATTTAACCTGGAGGTGGGCCAGGGACAGAAAAAGGAGGTGGCAAGATCCTTGAACAAAAGTAGCCATAAAAGGGTGTGGGGGAGAAGTCAGGCAAATGGCAAGTTAAACAAGCGGGTGACTCAAAGAGCGGTGGAGGAGGATGGGGGAGGGGGATGTGGAGTGACTCTTTGCTGTTGACTTGGAGGCAAGCAGGTCACAGTTCCTGCTGCTTGTCTGTCCCCATCAAGCCCACCTCCCCGCCTCCATAGACAAAGTGCTGGTAGCTCTTAGAAGGTAAAAAAACGATCCTTGTTATAAAACAGATGCCGTCCTGGCCAAAGCCCAGCCAGCAATAAATTTCTGGGGTTCATCTCACAAGTACATTAAGTATCTTCTGACAATTTCCCAAAGGACTGGGTTTTTTTCTGGCCATCCCAGGGCTATAGGATGTTCAGTGTAAGGAGGGGCCTTAAAGAGTAGAGGGTCCAAGCCTTCATTGTATAGATGGGGAAACCGAGGCTTGGAAAGGGGAAGGAACTTACTCAGGATCATCAGTTGTGCTCATTCAGGGCAGCACAGGGCCAGGAGCTCAAGCCTTCGGTTTTGGCACTGAGTTTTGCCAGAGAGGATTGAAAACATACCAAGAAGGGGAAGGTGTACTGTGAACTAAATCTCGCCCTTCCTGAAAACAGAGATGACCACATTGGCAGCCTCCAAAGAGGAGAGGATGAATCAGTTCTCAGAAGGGCCATGGATCTAGACCATGGCTTCTCCATCCATCTGGAAACTGTAAGAGAATAAATCACCTTTCACAGGAGAATTCAGCAACTTCTTTCTCTGTTCTATCCATGTCACTTGTCTTCTCTAGACTCTTTGATACAATGACCTAAATACAAGGAGAACCATAAAGACCATCTGGGGAGAGGCCGGGGTTGTGACTCAGTGGTAGAGCACTTGTCTAGCAAGTGTGAGGCACTGGGTTGGATCCTCAGCACCACATAAAAATAAATAAATAAAAGGTACTGTATCTATCTACAACTGAAAAAAAATTTTTTTAAAAGATCATTTGGGGACTCTGGGGATGCACATGTACATACACGTGCAGACACATACACACATGCATGAGCTCACACAGAAGCACATGTGAATGAAGGATAAGGAAAGAGATGAAATACATGGCAGAGTGCTGGGGAATGGTGAGTCGAAGCAAAGTGGACAGGGGTGTCCATTATACTATTCTCAAAACTCGTTAGAAGGTCCCAAATTGTTCTAAGTAAAAATCTGAGGGAGAAAGAGAAAGCAATAAGTAACAATCTGAGGTAGATTAAATTTGTTAAAATATACAGAAAGAAAGGGCCTGGAATCACTTCTTTAGTTCCATTCATTTTCTCTTAGGACCAACATCCTTATAAAAAGTTCTACGCTATCCCAGAGTTAGAGGTGTAGGATTCCAAACGAGTATGTGATGCTGGAGTTCACAGTAGTCAGTAGCTATGGCAACCCTGGGATCCAAATCTGATTTCAAATATTCTGTCCCATCAACTCCCAAAATACACATATGCTTGTCACACCATGTATCCTGTTGTTGTTCAGAAGGTAACAAAGTAACTACAGACTATGCATGGGGAAAATGTCAGAATATTTCCAAAAGAATCTATCGCCTTTGCAATGCAATTGATTCATAAATGCAATAAAAGGCAACTTCTTTCTTTGCAGTATGACGTTGTTTCACATAAACAAATTATTGAAAGAAAATCCACATCCAATCTATATTTACCATGTTCTCTATTCACAGTAGTACTTAGTTTGGGCCATATTGGGTCCATAATTCAACCCTGGAAATCTACTCTTGGCCACATATATAAAATTTATACTAACGTATGGCATTTGAGACATGGCAGTCGATAGAACACAACCCAGTCAAGAAACCTCATGGAATTCCTATGGTTCAAGTAGGTGCTAAGGGAAGAATGATCAGGGAAATATAAGAGACTGGTAGAGCTCAAATGTAGAAGGGCCTGAATGCTCAACAGGAGTTGAAGTTTATCCTTCAGGCAACAGGGAGTCACTGAAGGGTTTTAAGATGGCAGGGATATCATTGGATCATTTGGGCAGAGTATGAATGAATGCGAGTAACCCAACACTAAGGAGAGTCTAGATAGAGTGACAAGGATCTGAACTAAGGCAGTCAGAGTGGGTGGAGACGAATTAGAAAAGAGTGATGAAAAAAAGCAAATGGACAGGATCTGGTGGGAAGAGGACAGATGGGCCTGAGAGAGAGAAAGGAGTCCAGGTTGACTTCCTTCGGCTAACTAAGTAGATGCTGATGCTCATCCAGATGGGAAATCCCGGAGGCAGTGAAGGCTTAGCAAAGGAATGTGCTAAGTTTTAAACATGTCAAGGTTTCAATTGAGTATGTAAATATGGAGCTTCAGAGAGAAGACCAGTTGGATGTATGCATTGAGGAGTAATCAACATCCTATGATGACGGCTGCCATGACTGCAGATGAGGTTAGCTGGGGACACACTGAGAATAAAAAGAGAATTGGGTCAAGGACAGAAACTGAGGGGAAAAACTTAAGGGTAGGCAAGGAAGAGGAGACCCCCCTGCCACCAAGAACATCGAGGAGCAATCTAAAAGGTGAAGACTTAAGCCTACTTTTTTTGGCGTGGGGGTGGAGGGGCACCAGGGACTGAACTCAAGGGCACTCAACCACTGAGCCCCATCCCAGCCCAATTTTGTATTTTCTTTAGAGACAGGGTCTCACTGAGTTGCTTAGCACCTCACTTTTGCCGAGGCTGGCTTTGAACTGGCAATCCTCCTGCCTCGGCCTCCCGAGCCACTGGGATTACAGCCATGCACCACAGCAGCTGGCCTGAGCCTATTTTTAAGTGACCCACTTAATACCTTCATCTCCACAAGTTCATCATGCTATGTTGGAATGGGGGAAGGAACAAAGATGTGTTAACAAACAACCCAATTGAAAAAAAAAATGGGCAAAGTATTTGAATAGATATTTCTCCAAAGAACATATACAAATGGCCAATAGACCCATGAAAAGATATTCTGCATTATTACTCATTAGGGAAATGCAAATCAAAGCCACAATGAGATACCACTTCAAAAAGACTGAGAATCACAAGTGCCGGCAAGGGTGCAGAGAAATTGGACCTTCATGTACATTTTTAAATGGTGCAGTCACTGTGGAAAATAATTTGGCAGTTCCTCCAAAATTAAAACAGTTATCATATGACTCAGTAATTCTACACCTAGGTATTACCCAAGAGACTTGAAAACATGTCTTCACAAAGATGCATACATGAATGTTCTTGTTAGTATTATCCATAATAGCCAGCAAGTGGAAATAACCCAAATCTCCACCAACAAATGAATGGATAAATAAAATGTAGTGTGTCCACTCAATGGAATATTATTCAGCCATAAGTAGGAATGGAGTATTGGCACATGCTCCAACATGACTGCAACATGGCTGAACCCTGAAAACTGAAATCATGTTAAGTTAAAGAAACCAGTCACAAAAGGCCACATACATTGTATGATTCCATTTATATAAAATATCCAAAATATGGAAAAATCCTTAGATCCAGGAAGTGAATTTGTAGTTGCTAGGGGTTGAGGGCCAGGGAATGAGGAGTGTCTGTTGAATGGTATGGGATTTTGGGGGGGAGGGAGGGGAGGGTGATAGAAACGTCCAGGAATTAGATGACAGTGATGGTTGTACGCTATCATAAACAGACTAAAATTCACCAACTTTTATACTTTAAAATCATTTCAATGGTGTATCTTATGTTGTGTAAAAATTATCTCTATAGAAAAATTAAAGCCAGGCACAGTGGCAGGTGCCAATAGACCCAGCTACTAGGAGGCTGAAGCAGGAGGATCCCTTGAGCCCAGAGATTTTGAGACCAGCCTGGATGACATACCAAGTTATCCATATCCAAGAGGAGCTGGGGGAGCAGTTTCTCCAGCTGGCAAGAGCTGCATGCAGGGACTACAGAAGCCAAAGAGCATGCTTCTCAGGAGACCCTGAAACGTCTTCACATACCCCAGTGAGGGGACTGGGGCAGGGGGGCTCTGTCCAAGGGTAGCATCTGGATTGTCAGTCTCATGACCACTCCTCATTCTTGGTCAGGCCACCCGGCCCACTCCTAAGAAAACAAAATTTCAGGGTGGCAGGGAGACAGACAAGCAACTCTGGTTAAACCCATAAAGAGACAGCCACCAGGCCTGCCTCAAGCATAGTCACCCATATTGAGAGGAAAGAGAAATGATTCCTGGGCCCAAAGCACCCCAAAGCCCCAGAACACCAACCCGCAGTTCATGCCCCTCATTCAACTCTTCAACACCTCAACCCTTGCACGGTGTTCAGGATTCACCTGCCTGAGACAAATTCCTGCTGACCCCCCGTTGGCACTCTCCCCACATCTTCTTTGCACACACGGGTGCCTCCAGAAGTTGTTCAGACACTTCAGTCTCCTTTGGCTTAAGATACGAAAGCCTTGGAAATGAGCACAACTTACGTGGTTTACACCGAGCTCGGCACCGTCTGCTGCAAAACTCCAGGCCCAGAGAGGGCGGGTGGACACAGGAGGCCAGCATTCATCAGAGGGGTCGAAGTCCCCAGGGGAAAAGGAACCAAGGTTGGAGCTCAGGAGTTCTGTGGAACTTCCAGAAAACCACCCCGTCTCTTTTGGCCCTTTTGCACCCTCTCTCATGCCACATTCCCAGGGCCATCCTGGATACTAAGTGACAGGATACAAATGCTTCCAGGTGGCCCTCCACTGCTGGGGAAGATTGTCAGAGTGAAAGCCTGAGCCCCAGGGCTACTCTGGCCAATGGGTGAGCCACTATTCCTCCAGGCCTCCCTGCTCCTGCCCCAAAGGGAAAAGGAGAGTAGTCTCCCTCGGGGTTCTGACCACCTCGTGGGGAGATTCTGGTTACCCCTGTTGCCATGCCTATTGTGATGTCACTCCTTTTATCATTCCATCTGAGTGGACTTTTTTTGTTTCTTTTCTTTGAAGGATGTTCTCCTGTCCATACTTGGGAGTCCACTGGGAGCTCCAGGCCTTGTCATCCCTGGATCTGGGTAAACTACACATGTGGACCTCAGAAGACTCAGCAGTCCTCAGGGGAACAACTCCCAGGATATCTAGGAAAGCTCTCTCCCAAGCTGTCGATTTACTAGACTGAAGAACCTAACAAAACCCATTTCACCATCCCCTGTCATAACGCAACAGGAGAGCATGTGGAGTAGGGCCTATCAGCTCTACTCACCTGGCCAAAAGGAAATCACTTTTTAAGAAAAGTAAATGCCAAGAGGAATAAGGATGGGTGGGTGTTATACAGACCCCACACTTTATTATGCATAGAGAAATGCAAAGGAAGAAAGGAGAATAATTCCTAATGACTACTTTTCATGTCACCAAGCCATAGAGCTCTAGAAGTTTCCATGCCAGTGAAAGCATCTCTTTGGGGTCCTCCGACACACTGGGCACTGTGCCAGGTACTAGGGACCTAGTACCAGCCTTTAAGAACCTAATAAAAAGACCTGCTCACAAGCAGGACATCTACACAGGCTCATTAAAAAGAACTTCACCCCAACAGGAAGGTAAACTGAGGCTCTGGAAAACCAGGCAGCATGTCTTTGACCAGGAAGCTCAGTCTAGGACCTGTGGGCAGAGAGCAAAGTGCTGCCACAAATCCTCAAGTGGGGACCTCAGCCTGCTCCACAAGTCGTCCTCATTCTGCCCCCTCCCCAGGATCTGTGGTGACTTCTACAGGAAGGCAGCGGGCGGCGACTCCAGTGCCAGCTGCCGCAACCCCACCAGGGGAATGGTGGGTGGCCCATCTGCCACACAGAGGGCAGAGGGAGCCAGGGAAGGCCAGCCCCACAGCCAGCTGACCTCTGCAGTCAACAGAACCCTTATGAAACAGGCAAGCTCCTGGAAATCATCAGTGCCATTGTTAAAACACAGAATCCTATAGCAGAGTGGTCCAGCCACGCTGGAAACATCCAGATTCATTCAATAAGAAGGGTGATTACTCTTGTGAGAGCAGCACTGTTGTTTTCAGCCAATATCTTACACAGAGAACTTGACTTTCTGGTATGTAACAAGTCCATATCTAGATATCTTTTAGTACCAAGAAGGAAAAAGTCATATTTCCATTTTATGAATGAGGAAACCAAGGGAAAGAAAATTGAAGGAGTCATCCCAAGTGACATCAATTTGCAGAATTGTGAATTTTATATTAATTACTCACTTTGGGATACTTTGGGTGACAGCAAAGGAACTCAATGATTTGTGTGAATGTCACACTACGAGTTCCCCAAATAGGCCACCACCATTAGTTGTTCTATGGTTAGTGGGACAGGAGTGTTGCAAGCACAGGTGGAACCCCAAGAAAGAGAACCCCAAGAAAATCCAGGAACTTACTCCCCAAGTGGCCAGTGAGACAGCTCTTGGACCAGATGTCACAGTCAGTAAAACTGCCCTCCTTTTTAACAGGCCATCTGCCTGTCACCTGTCCTGAGGCAGGACAACAAGATGCCCTACTTTGCTGTGCAGCCCTGGTCCCCTGGGCACAGAGGACTGAATAGGCTTCTCTCTCCCCACAGGGGTCAGAAGCTTTGCCATCCAAAACCCAAAACCAGGCCTGCAAGTGGATACAGGAAACAGTCCCTGGCTGGTGGCTCAGTTAGTTTTAATAACAAAACTCACACCTGTGAGCGCCTGTGGGCGTCTCAGCTTGGACTCAAGCTGGCCAGCCCCACCCCCCAAGAGGCCAGCTCTGAGCTGTGACCAGGCAGTCATGGCAGACCCAATGGACAGAAGCTTTGCAATCAAACAGACCTAGGCATGCATCTCAGCACCACTCACTCACTGTGTGGCCTTCAATTACCTGCACTTGTTTTTCCTCATCCATAAAGTGGAGATTAAAATATCTGACTCTGTACCACAATGCCAGCACTGGCCTGCACTCCTGAGATGGGAGCTGTGGTTACTGGTTTATTGTGCTCAGCCCCCCGCTTCTGACCAATGTCTTTTGCTGGCAACATAACTAACCAGGAGAGCAAAGCCTTCAGCTGCACACGGAGCACTTGTCCTCACCAAGTTATCTGACCCATAAGGGACTCAGAGTCTTATTAAAGTTGCACTTTTGGCCGAGCATGGTGGCGCACGCCTGTAATCCAAGCAACTCAGGAGGCTGAGCCAGGAGGATCACGAGTTCAAAGCCAGCCTCAGCAACTTAGCAAGGCCCTAAGCAACTCAGTGAGACCCTGTCTCTAAATAAAATACAAAATAGCGCTGGGGATGTGGCTCAGTGGCCACGTGCCCCTGAGTTCAATCCCCGGTTCAAAAAAAAAAAAAAGTTGCACTTTTGTTTCTTTGAGTGTTTAAAATTTATACACTTATTTTATGCATCCTTTTATGCATATTCACATGTGCGGCTATATAATTTATTCAAGTGGTATTCAATCACATACGCTATTTTCCTATACCCCACCCTCCCACATAAGCTTCCCCAGGTAGTTCATTGCTATAGTTTGGATCTTCAAAGTCCCCCAAAGGCCCATGTATTAAAGGCTTGCCTTGGGGCTGCCCCTGGTGCTACTGAGAAGTGATAAAAATTGTAAGAGCAGGTCTTGGTGGGAGGAAGTTAGGTCACTAGAGGTGTGCCCTTGAAAGAGTCATTGAGACCACAGTCCTCCTTCTTCCTCTTCCTCTTTTCATACCCAGACACCATGAGGTGAGCAGGCCTTGTCTACTAAGTGCTCCCACCATGAGGCACACAGCAGCCACAGGCCCAAAGCAATAGGGCCAATCAGTCATGAGCTGAAGCCTCCAAAGCTGTGAGCCAAAATGAATCTTTCCTCTTTATCAGTGGATTTATCTCAGACATTTGTTACGGTCATGGAAACCTGACTTACACTCTCATGGAACATCTTAGCTCATCCCTTCAACATTTTTCTCCATATTGATGCAATTTTACACAAAAACACATGTGAATAGTGGGGTTTTCTGGGGTTGGCTAATGTTTGTTTAACAAAAATGGAATTATATATTGTGCATGCTCTTCATCTTTTTTTTAATTTTATTATACTTTGCCAAAATCCTTTCAATGGTTCTATTATGGGTCATGGTAATAAGGTGTGGTGCTATTGGGCCATTCCCCTACAGATTCACTCAATTTCAATTTTTGGCCACTACAAACAAAAAAGCAAGAAATTCCTCCACAATATGTCCTTACCAAAGACCATTTTCTAGCCAGACAAAAAGCCAAGGACTGCAATGCAAACATCACCCATCAAAAGGACCTCATGTTAAGTTACTATAGCCCAAAGTCCTTAAAATGTTCCTCAGAAACAAGACGCTCTGCTCCTCGAGGTACAAATCCCCAGAAATGGGTCTGGCTTCCAAATTCTCGCAGGGTCTCCCTGGGTCAAGTCAACCAGGTCCTCATTTCCCATCTGTAAAAGAAAATATTAACTGCTCCAGGCTGCAGCAGTTGAGAGTGCTTTGGCAAGAGGTTCTTACAAGGGAGCAGCATTTGAAATAATAGTCGTGCTGTTTTTCTGTAGGATGTTTTATTTCCAGCTTGTTGTTTGGGGGTCAAAGAAGAGAGGCAGGCCAAAACTATTAGATTCGATTAAATTCCCTCTGAGACTCAGGGTCCCTATTTACAAGGTACCTGGGCTGGTAGGGAAGGCCCTTCACCTCTGCATTTCTGAAGCACCTTGCTCTGTGGTCATTGATGAGGGAAAGTTAGGAGCTGGACAGAGGAGCTTTTGACCCTCTGTCCAACTTCATCTAATTTCAAAGAGGGGCAATTATAATTGAAGTTATGAGCAGAATGATCCAATCAGTGAATCTTAGAAAATCAGCAATGTCAACAGGTGTTAGCTTTTCACTCAACAGTTCCCTAAGCTGTAACTTTCATTTGCAGAAGTTGTGTGTAGGGGTGGGGTTAGGGAGACAGGGTGGGAGAGAGAAATCCAAAATTTCCATTTTGAGGATAGTTCTAGAAATCTTTCAAGAGCCTCCCCAAAAAGAAGCAGTTTCAGCAATTTGAATGAATGTACCTGTTTACCATATAGCTCATAAGCATGAAAGGAGGGTTTGAGAAAAGGAAACACCAACAGAATCAGTGTTGGTGTTCTTTTAAACTTCAAATCAAATCTAGATATGGAATAAATTTCTTCATCAAAATCAAGGTGATGAGCCGGGCACAGTGACACACGCCTGTAATTCCAGCACTTTGGAGGCTGAGGCAGGAGGATCAGAGTTCGAAGCCAGCCTCAGCAACTGAGTGAGGTCCTAAGCAACTCAGTGAGACCCTGTCTCAAAATATAAAATGAAAAGGGCTAGGGATGTGGCTCAGTGGTGGAGTGCCCCTGGGTTCAATCCCCAGTACCAAAAAATAAAAATAAATAAATAAATAAATAAAGGTGATGATTGGCACACCTACTTAGGAAAAATATTTGGCAACATTTACAGAACAAAAGCGTACCCCATGACCCAGCAATTCCACCGTGGCTACACATGCTTAAGGTCTCCAAAAGACACGCAGCAGTACATCCATAGCAGCACGGCTCACAGACATTCCAAATCGAAAACTACTGCCTGTCCATCAAAAGTAAAATGGGCACACAAGTCATGGTATAATAGAATGGTACAGAATACTGTAGAATATAGTAGAATACAAAATAGTAACAGAATATATACAGCAACAAGAATGCAAAAGCTAATACAGCCAAAACTTGGCAGAGCCTTACAAATTTAGTGTTAAAGAGGAAATCCAGACGTTAACACAGACATACTAGAAGGTTCCACTCAATGGGGTGAAAGTAGGAGAGCCGCCCTTGGTGGGGGGGAGCAATGGGAAGGGACACAGCTGGGCTTCCGTAGTTTGTAACCTGGGTGTCTGTGACATAAACATGTTCAACTTGTGAAAATGCATTGGCTGAACATGCGTGTAGTTTTCTGTCTGGACTTCAACTTAAAAGCCAACAAAAAATAAACACAATTGAAAATGAAGTCATTGAATGGATAAGGCTCTTGGGGCCAGGTTTTGTCTGGTATATGTCATTCCAGGGAGCTCTCCCCTGTCACCCAGAGATTATTTGAGAATGGAGGAAGAACGTTCTGTGAGAAGGGATGAAAAAAGAACAGAGAAACTGAGGCTTTTTTGGAAAAAAGCAATTTCTGAAATCTAGATGTGCAGCCTCCATGCAGGGTAATTAATCCCTCCCACTACCCATTACAACTAGGCACAGGTTCACTGCAGGAACATCTGGGATTATTGCTTTGCGGTGTTTATTTTGTGTGTGTGTGTGTGTGTGTGTGTGTGGGGGGTGTTTGGGGG
>JAJEJO010002108.1:39345-127085 GCA_020662805.1 Glaucomys volans | reverse complement strand
TAGAACAAATAAATTTTTAAAAATACATATTAAAAAAAGTTCAACAAAAATGACAAATCTTTAGCTACATTCACTAAGAAAAAAAAGAGAGTGTGTTCCAAGTCCTAAAAATCAGAAAATAGAATATACAGAAATGGAAAGAACTATAAGAGAATGAGATAAATATCTACATGACTACAAACTGGATAACTTACACAAAATGGATAAATTCCTAGACTACCAAAACCAATGCAAGAAGAATTAGAAAATCAGTGTCACCCCATGAGCAGTAAGAAGTTGAAAGGGTGGAAAAATAAAAAAATAAAATAAAAAATTGTTTTAAATTCCCAAAAAAGAAAAACGCAGGAGTAATGTCTTTACTGATGAATTATACCAACTACTTAAATGGGAATTAATACAAAATCCTTCTCAAAATCTTCCCAAAATATCAAGAAGAGGGAATTATTTTATGGCACCAGTGTTGTTCAGATACCAAAACCAGACAAAAACACCCCATGAAATGAAATGTAGATCAATGCCCCTTTTGAATGTCAATATAAAATCCTCAACAAAACAGTAGTAAATAATCCAGTATCATATCTTAAAAAGGATACTCTGCTACAGTTTGAATAATGTAGTTGTCTCCTCTCAAACTCCAGTTGAAATATGATTGCCTATGTGGCATGTTTTGGGCTGGGGCCTAGGTATTTGGATCATGAGGACAGATATATTACAGGAATTTTTCCCCTTTGGCATGTGTCTGCTTGCCCTTCAACTTTCTGCCATGAGCTGAAGTAGCTGAGCAGATGTTGGTGTCATGTTCTTGGATTTCTCTGTCTCCAGAACTGTTATCCAAAATAATCCTCTATTCTTTATAAATCACCCAGTCTCAGGTATTCTATTATAGCAAAGGAAAAAAGAGTAGGAAATATACTATGATCAAGTGGAATCTAGCCCCAGAATCAAAAGTTGATCTCCAATGTAGTTCTCCACATTAACAGAATGAAGAAAAACACATACACATGATCAGAATGCAAAAAAAAAAGCATTTGAAGTAACCCAACTTCCTTTTATGATAAAAAATTTCAATAAATTAGGATAAGAAGGGAACTTCCTCAGCATAAAAAGTCCACATATGAAAAATATGCAGTCAGCATCATACTCAATGGTGAAGGACTGAAAACCCTCACCCTACATCAAGATTAAGAAAACAAATTCTGCTTTTACTACTTTTATTCAACATAGTTCTGCAAAACCAGCAAAGTTACAGGATACAAAATCAATAGTGACTAATCAGTTGTGTTTTTTCACACTAACAATGAACAATGAGAAAAGGTAAGTAAGAAAACAATTTCGTTTTTATCATATGAAGGAATAAAATAACTAGGAATAAATTTAACCAAGGAGGCAGAAGACTTACACATTGAAAACTACGAAACATTGCAGAAGGAAAGTAGAGAAGACCTAAATAAATGGAAAGAAAGCCCATCTAGTTAAGATAGCAATACTGCCCGAAGAAATCTATTAAGTAATCCCTATCAACATCTCAGTGGCATTTTTGTAAAATTAGAGAAAACCATCCTAAAATTCATCTGGAATTTCCAAGGACCCTAAATAGCAAAACAATCTTGGAAAAGAAAAGTCGAAAGACCCATATTTCCTGATTTTGAAACTTACTACAAAACCATAATAATCAAAAATATGGTACTGTCAAAAGGACTTCAAAATCTTACCCTCAGCAATCAATAAAACTATTAGAAAATCAGCAAGGAAACAGAAAATCTGAGCAACAAAATCAACCAACAGGATCACTACCCAACAAGAGCAAACTACACATTTCTTCCAAGCACCTATGAAACTTCCTCCAAGATAGACGTTATCCTGTGCCATAAAGCAAATCTCAACAAATTTAAAAGTACAATACAGAAATTTTGCAGAGTATGTTTTCTGACCACAGCGGAATAAACTATAAATCCATAACAGGAAGAAAACAGAAAATCTCCAATTGTGAAAATTAAACAATACACTTCTAAATAATCCATGGGTGAGAGAAGAAATCTCACAGGAAATAAAAATACATAGAACTGAGTGAAAATAAAAATAGAATCTATCAAAACATGTGGCATGCAGTAAAAGCAGTGCTGAGATAAGATTTTGTATCACTGAATGCTTACATTAGAAAAGAGAAAAAGGTGTCAAATCAACAATCTAAGTCCCTACTCAAGACACTAGAAAAATGGAAGCGAAATAAATCCACAGCAAGCATAGAAAGAAAATAATGAAGCAGAAATTTTAAAAAATGAAAGCAGGAAAACAATAAAGAAAAGCTATGAGCCATGTACAGTGGTGCATACCTGTAATTCTAGTGACTCAGGAGGCTGAGGCAGGAGGATTGCAAGTTTGAGGTCAGCCTCAGCAATTTAATGAGACAATGTCTCAAAACAAAAAAAAGAAAAAGTTTTGGGGATGTAGCTCAATGGTGGAGCACCCCTGGGTTCAATCTTCAGTACTGCAAAAAGAAGAAACAAGAAAAAGCAGGCAGGCAGGCAATGAAACAAAAAGCTGTTTCTTCCAAGGAGGGGAAAAAAAAAGCAAAGTTCTTGCAAAAATGACAAAAATGAAGACACAGAATCCCTGTATCAGGAATGAATATCAGAGCTATGAGCACAGCTCCTATGGCCATTATACAAACAATAAAGAAATATCATGAACAATTTTGCACCAGAAATTTGACAACTTACAGGAAATGGACCAATTCGTCTAAAACCACAGATGACCAAAACTCAACAAAGATGAAACAGATAATCCAAACAGTCCTATAACCACTAAAAAAAGCTTTAAACTTAATGCATTAGTTCACTATCACTACAATAAAAAACTACCTCAAACTTGGTGCCTTAAAGCAATGTAGTAGTTGGTTGCAGTCAGAAGTTCGTTTTTTGCAGTGCTGGTAATTAGAACTCAAGGTCTTGTGCTTGCAAGGCAAGCGCTCTACTAACTGAGCTATATCCCCAGCCTATAGTCAGAAGTTTTAAATGAGTTTTCCAAGGTTAAGATCAAGGTGTTGGCAGTGCTGCCTCCAGGTACAGGTTTTGTCTTTACCTTTTATTTATTTATTTATTTATTTATTTATTTAGATTCATTGTACACAAATTGGGTACAGCTGTTATTTCTCTGGTTGTACACGGAGTCACACCATTTGTGTAATCATATATGTACATAGGGTAATGATGCTTGTCTCATTCTGTTATGTCTTTACCTTTCTTGACTCCCTTCTATAAGGACCCTTATAATGGCATTGGACCCACCAGGATAATTCAGAATAACCTCCCAATCTCAATGTCCTTAAATGAACAGCATTTGCAAAGTCCCTTTTACCATACAAGGTAACATTCACAGGTTCCATATTTGCAGGGGTCACTCAACATGGTTTTCATACTAACTTACACACAAACATCTTTCCTGATTTGTTGTTGTTGTTGTTCTTGTTCACTCGTCTGTCAGGATCTTCATGGTCTTTATCTACTTCCAGTCGTTCTGAAATTCTTTGTGCTATGATTTACTTAATTCAATTATTGGACAATTAAAATGTTCAACTATGTATGGTGAGCATTTTGATTATGAGACTTTTTCCTGTTTAGGATTATTTTTTAGGATTCAGACCCAGAAGTCTGGTCAAGGAGTACACATACTTGATGGATTTTCAATACATATTGTCAAATTATCCTCCAGAAAAATGGCACCTTTGTGACTTTTCCCAAGCAAGTGTACCCTCAAAATTGGTCAAGATCTGGATTCACATTCCCTAAGCAGGGCAATGCTGGCCTGAACAAATGGAAAGGTTGAGGCACATTCAGGTGGGAGCTCCAGGCTGCATGATCCAAGAACGGCATTGCCCAGAGGCTGTCCACAGAGTTCCTGACCTGCATCGACAGCCAAGGGGCAGAGCCCACAAGATAACCAGGAGCAAGCACGGCGTGTACCAGCTGGAGGGTGGGGCTTAATCAGAGGCAGGAGGAGGTAAGTGGAGAGGCTGGTGAGAAAAGAGGTGGGGAAAATGGAGCACAAATAAAAGTATGAGTGACTAGAGCCAGGTGGTGGGGTGAGGGGTACCTGTGCATGTTGAAGGAGAATCCCTGAGCACGAATTATAGCAAGGGGGATGGGACAGCTACTGGAGGAGAGGGCACAGAGGGACCTGATTACAGAAGATCTAACTGCTAATGCAGGGAACTACTGCTAATTAACAACAGCTGATACTCTAATGTGTTTTCTTCCCCCAGGTACTATCCCAAGTGCTCTACCTACAGTGATCATATAAAGGCAGGCAAAGGCCTGGAACTCATCAAGGTTCTGCAGCCAGGGAGTGGGTAGACAACTCAGGCCAAGGCCAAGCCCCCATCCCTAAGTTCTAGGCCTTTCAGCAAGAGCAAGACCAATTCCTTCCCTCTTCCCAGCAAAAGCAGACAATGCTCTCCCAGAATTTTAGCCTTTCTAGGCTAAAAACTCTGATAGGAAAATATTTGCTTTGACCTATTGGTACCTCTAAGCCCTAATGAGTCAGGATTTCAGCAACACCCACCCTGTGCCAATATGACCAGAAAGAACAGGTCACACCTCCCAGAAATGTGCCCCATAGCACCCCTAACACAGTAGCCCACCACGCCAGGCAGAGATCTGGATGCTGACAGGCTTTTTGTTGGGGCATTCCCTGGTCCAGAGTGCCTACATGGCTGTGTGTTATTCACAGGGCAAAGGAACTCAGCAGGACTCCCAGGTTGGAAGGTCCAGGTGCCTTCTGCTGCCAGCCCAGTGTCCAGCACAGGGACACACTGTGGAGGAAGGGGCTCCATCCTCGGATTCACACCCAACTCCCAAACAAGCTCGTAGTCTGGGCCATGCCTAGATGAGGTCCTGACATGGAGCAGTTGCTTAGAGAATGCTTGATGATGGAATGAAGGAATAAATGGGTAGATGAATGGATGAATTCCCTGAGACACTGAAAGAAAAAATTCCATGATTTTACCTCTGGTCACAGCTTTTACCTTCATGCAAGTGAATGCTAGTCAGGCCTTCCCTTCATGACTGAAGCAGGTCACACATCCTTCCCTCCACACTGTGTGTCTGTGGTGACATGGCTGCAGTGTAGGCCTGGTCCGAAAACAGAGAGCCAGTTTCCTGTCTGAAGGCTGTGCAAGATGAGAGTAGCCTGTAGAGTCACACAGGGCTCAGGAAACCCTCACTCTGCCCTCCCTACTGATTAACCTTAGACTACAGACTACTTAGAACTCGCCTACAGAGTTGGCAGAACAGTCTGCAAGGAGCTGGTCCACATGGGGTAAGGAAGGAACACCCCAAAAAAGGCCAGCCTGGTCTTCCCATTCCCACTCTCAGCTCAGCTCAGCTCCAGAACCCCTGAGATACAGCTGCCCAAGTCCCATCCCAGGCCCATAGGAGACCCTCCAGGGCAGGGTCTGAAACATGTAGCTGCTCCGCACCCCAGGGATCTGATCAATAATCAGATCAGTAATTTGGGACTGGGTCTAATTTGAGTCTAGCCAGGAACTGGGTGCCTGATGACTGGCACAACTCCTTGACCAGAGTCCTTTCCTATTATCTAATAAAAGGGTTCCTGCTTCCCTCATAGTGTGTTCTGGGGAAATTAGTCAGTATTCACCTTGAGCAAGTCACTGCCACTTCCTCTCAGATGGCCCGAGGGTTTATAGCTAGTGACACACTTTTGATCTTAATCACATTACCTCCCAGCTTTTGACTATTCGACAAGATGTTAGTCAGTTCCAGTACCAGGCACTGGGGGGCTGATCTGAACTGGACTCTGAGAGAAGGGATGACTGCAGGAACCTCTACTACACTATCCTCCCTGGGTTACCATGTTCTTACCCATAAATACAACCCTAAGAGGAACCCCAGAACATGCACTCTACTGCATACTCTGCTGAGAGCGTCTCATGTATGTTAATCCTTACGGCAAATGCACCCCTGGGACAGATGCTTTCATTGTCCCATTTCACAGACAAGATTGCCAAGGTTCAGGGAAAAAGTAAAAAGGGAACCCTTCTGTCTCCAAAACTCTCTCCTCTCAGGACCCCACTGAGCAGCCCACTGCCAACCTGGGCTGGTAACCATGTTCTCTTACAGATCCTATGTTGTGTCATATACCACATGGGCATCAGAGACAGCCAGGGGGTAGCCACTCATGTAGACACAGGGCCAGACTCAAACTGGCAATGGAAATGATAACCAGAATAACTACCAGACAAAGGCATGGTTAGGAGATGACTCGCTGCCCACCGGTCTTAAAGTGAGCAGTACAGGAAATGTGGCCAGTGGCTACAAGGGTAGACAGATCTCACTTATGCAGCCCAGGGTCTACCTCAGCACAAGGATGGCAGAAATTTGGCAGGGAAGGGAGACCCCAGCTGTGATTACTGGATGTGGGTGGAAGGTCCTAAGGGTGGGTGGCAAGGGGACTGAAGCAAGGAGGACAGAGAAGCCTCGTGGGGCAGAATAAGGCAATAACTTGTGCAGAGTCAGGAAAGAATTGGGCACAGGCCTCACTGCCTCACAGTGTCCTACAAGATATTACAGGATCCTTATTGTGCTAGATGTGCTTCTTTGGTGCCCAGATAAACACCTTGGACGGTCAGAAAAAGGGAAATGCACCCATCCTGACAGTCTCAGGGTGACCTTCAGCAAGCCCCTTCTCTCAGGACCTCATCCGTCTGGTGCTCCCTTTCACCCAGAAATGCTAGTAACAAACAGTCTGATCTCTAGGGATAAGGAGCAGGTGCACAGCCCAGGCCAATGACCCTAGATCAGGAATGAAGTGAGGTATCTCTGTAGCTCTGAAATCATCATACTCAAGTCTTGGGCCAAACACTTTCTTTTCTTATGGACCAAGTCCCAACCCTCAGCCCTGGGAAACACAGCAGGGGCCAGATGGGCCAGGGAGGGGTGTGACAGCAATGACTTTTCCTGAAGCTGTTCTGACACCCAGTGGCTGTTCTCAGAACAAGCTGCTGCACAAGACAAGTGCAGAGAAGTGAGTGTAGGAAGGCAGAGGGAGGGAGGGAGGGAGGAAGTCCTCTTTAGACCAGTGGTTCTCAAACTTGAACTTGTAATGGAATCACCCTGATTTGGATTCAGGAAGTCCAAGTGCGTGGAAAGTCTGCATTTCTGATTGGTTCCAAGGTGTTGCTGTGCAGCTTGACTGGGATCACTCAGAAACAAAGGACCAGGAAAGCACTGGAAAGGTCAGAAACAGCTGTGCTCCAGTTGGGTGCCTAGGAAGTGGTACCATTACCATTACACCTACCTCACAGAGGAGGTAATGAAAGCAGGAGAGGCTGCACCCATGTTCCCTAAGCCAGAGAAGTGATGGAAATTTAGATTCAATGCCACCCCAAAGGCCCCTCTACTGGTTCTGCCTCAGAGACAACTGAGCAGGCTGTGTCCAGCACCTGTCCTCTGCTGGGCAAGTGAGGCAGTTCTGAGAACTGGGACTAAGGGACCTCCACAGGTTGCCACCTAGCACCTCTGTCCACAGGAACCCACAGCTCAACCTCCCACTGTGCTGGTAACAGACAAGGTGGTCACTGGCCTCTGACCAGTAAATAAAAGAACCAGGCAAGGTGTGAGAGGTCACTCAAGAGCATCCCTAGTTCACTGTCCACTGGGGATGACTGAATAATGTCATCCTGATGGCATAGCAACCTGGGACCAAGCTGAGCTGCCAGCCTCAGGGAGGCACCTAGGAGAGCCACCTCTGAACTGATTCCAATTGCCGGGCAGATAGGTAAATGAGAGCCATGCAAAACCAGGTACCTGCTGCTCTCCCACAAGTCAGGTGACTGTCCCTGGCCTAGCAGTCCAACAGGAGGGAAAATAGGGAGGCCCTGACTGATCAGATCCCAGGCACACTGTGCTCATCCAGTGTCACTCCTCTTTGAAAGGCTTCCCAGAGGGACACTTTGCTCTGCACCTCAAAGGATGTCAGCAGGTCTGTGTGGATCTGGGGAGGGGAAGGCAGAAGTCTGCAGGCCAGGGCAGAGCTTGGGGCATTACAGATAGGGGGGGGGGGGGGGGGGGGGGGTGGGCGGGGGAGAACCTGGGGAGTTTAGGTAACACAGAACTACCTGGAGGCTGGTGGCAACACACTCCAGCCCAGACTCCCTCAGGACTTTCTAGTCTTAAATATCAGTAAAATGCATTTCTGACCAGCTATTAAGTATTACAGTTTGAACCTCCCATGCTGTGGGCAAGGTAGTCAATCTATGACCTCAAAATACCAAGAACATGAGAGAGTAAGGTAGCAAGGTAGCCTCTGCCCCAGCCCAGCCCACACTGTCCTCCTCCCGGTGGAGCTAGGAGGTCCCAGAGCCAGCAACGAAGTCAGGTTTGGGCTCAGGCCTTTTCCATGTCTGAGGCCTCATCACCTCATTTGTTCTTCTTGGCATTTACAGAGATACTGGGTGCTGCTGTATGTGCATCAGTACTCACCATCACAATCCCTCAAGGTGCTCTTATGACTGTTGCAAAGAGTTAGAGGGGCAAGCGGAGAGGTCACACCATTCTCAAAGTCATGCAACTGGTAAGCATACACTAGTGACTGAAGCCAGGCCTCAGGATTGAGTCTACAGGGTTCCTGGCAGACCTCTTTGCCCCAGGGCCTCACTATTCCCACATCCAAAAGTTTAAGGGTAGTGATTGAAGGGAGAAAATTCTAAGTGAGGAGCTAAAATGGGGGCTTATGTGAAGACTAGAAAGGAGTCCTGGTAATACAGCAATCTTAATATTCAAGTTTTACATTTCCCAGGAGGGGGAAGGACAAAGGCCTCCCTATGGTGTATCTCTACGTCTCAGGAGGGGCCTTCCCTGGCCATGAGAAACAGGAAGCAGTCTCATCTGAGGGCTGTAGAGTGACCCCAACTTTCACTTAGTTTTACAAAAAATTAAAGAGAAATTTAGGAAACAGAAACAAGGAAGGTTCAAGGTCTGCTGATCACCCCAGCAAGCCAGGCATTATGCTTGACCTTCACCCACACTGACGTCATTTAATCAGCCCTGTGGTGTTGGCATCATCCCCAATCATTTACAGAGAAGGGCTCCAAGTGCCCTTAAGTGGCAGTGTGGGATCTGGACCCTGTTATTTTGGCAAGACCAGGGTCAAGCACCTCCTTGAAGCTCCCCACAAGTAGTCTCACTCGCTGCTGTGCCCCACGGCTTGGCATAAGGCCTAACAGCCTAGAAGCAGTTCCTTCTGGTTGGCTTTGCTCTATGTACAACAACAAATACTCCTTTTTGGTTCCTGTGACATGGAGCCCCTGAGGATTCACAGGTGTCGTCCAGGTTCACTGCTGGCCCAAGGGGGCAACTTCCACAGAGGGATCCTATAGTTCCTAAACTACCTGCTCAAACAGCATACTCACTCCCATGTGCCTCAGAAGGCATGTCACACACTTTCAGTCGGGGCAGGAACATATGTTCCTTTAGTTGGTGAGCCAACAGTCACTCACTCAGCAACAGTTGAGAATTTGTAACCCTCTCACAGGGAGGGGAGGAGTGGGAATAATCAGACACAATAACGTAATAATGTTCAGTAAACCTTTGATTAAGTGAAGTTAATGCATTAAAGAACAAATGAATGAAAAGACTATGTTCCTGGCTCGAAAGGGTAAATAAAGTCCAAATCAGCTGGTAAGTAGGGAAAGGAACAATTTAACAACAAGAATGTGTGACCAATGATATTTGTGTCATGAGAACCAGCAATCCACATGTAATTTGCACCACTGACTTTATTAATCAATATGTATGTGAACATGGAAGATTAGTAGAATCACAATTTCTACTGAGAGTTGAGAACAGTTGATGATCATGCTGTCTTTTAGGATGGTCTGCTGTATCAGCAGCTGAAGCCAGGGCCACTTCAACAGTAAGCTCAGACTATACCCCCAGGCCTGTGCTCTGAGTCAAAGCTATGTACCTGGTTGTCTCCACTGGAAGGTGAGTGTCACTTTCAAATTGAGAATGACTGTGTCTTCCTTTCCTTCCAGCAACATATAGAGGCCCACCCACAGAGGACTCCTAGGTGACTAATAGAAGAAGCATCAGTAACCTAGAGCAGGAGTTGTCTTTCCCTAATGAATCCACAACTGACTGTGACGTGAACAAGAAACAGAGCTTTTTGGTATTCAGCTCCTGAAATTTGGGATAGCTTGTTAAAGGAGTTAGCCTGTGCGCATATGGGGAGATGTTACTCCCACTTTGGGTCTCGATGTGATCCCAGAGTTGCAGACAGATGTGAGCTTCTGAGTTGTGCTATAGGAAACCTTTGATCATCCACTACTTCCACACCACCTTTGAAAGTCCCCAAGCTGTAAGAACTGCTATTTGGACAAAATCCTTCATTTGAATATTGTTAGCAAAAGCCAAAGTCAAAAAGTAACTGGAGACTAGCATGGTGGTGGACACCTGTAATCCCAGCTACTTGGGAGACAGGCAAGAAGATCGCCAAGCTCAAGACCAGCCTCAGCAACTTAAGAAAAGACCCTCAGCAACTTAGACTATTTCTCAAAATAAAGACTAGGGAGGTAGCTCAGTGGCAAAGTGCTTCTGGGCTCGATATGAGTTATCTCCTGCACCCCCAAAAAAGTAACTAGATAAATTATGGGACAAATAATGAACAAAGAAGTTTTTTATATGCTGACGAGGAAATTCCTTTTTCTTTCTTTTTTTTTTTTTTTAATTTTTGCAGTGCTGGGGATTGAACCCAGAGCCTTATGCTTAGGAGGCAAGCACTCTACTAACTGAGCTATATCCCCAGCCCTGAAATTCTTTTTTTTTTTGGTACTGGGGATTGAACCCAGGGGCACTCCACCACTGAGTCACATCCCCAGCCCTATTTTGTATTTTATTTAGAGACAGGGTCTCACTGAGTTGCTTAAGGCCTTGCTAAGTTGCTGAGGCTGGCTGTGAACTCATGATCCTCCTGCCTCAGCCTCCCAAGTGCTGGGATTATAGGTGTGCGCCACAGTGCCCGGCTGAAATTCTTAATGTGTTAAGTGTTAACTGTTAACTGTCAGGTATAAGACAACATACAACAGAAGTTTCCAAGGTATGATCCCAGGATCCCAAAGGTGACCAAGGCACTTTAAGGTGGTCTGTTGGGCTCACCCTTGCCAATCACATACTATCTCCTTCACTAACTCCAACCAAAAAAGACAAATTGCAATGAATAGAATGCAGATATGAGAATCTCCTAGCTACCTCCTATTAAGCCAGACACTAAAATAAAAAATTTAAAAAAAAAAAATTTTTTTTAAACAAAACCATAACTCACTTGTCTGGGCAAGTATCTTTTATAAATTTTATTTTAAAATGTCACCAGACAATTAAGTTTTAAAATTTCTCAATTTTATTTTCTAATATGAAAAATATTAATAGGTATAACTCACATTTTTTTAAGGGTATGAAACGTTTACTACTCATATACTTTCCAGGGAGACAGAGCAGATTCCCAAGTGGGTCCAGAAATGGTTGAACTGGCTTGGCTTTTATTGTTCTTTGGGTCTGAGGTTGGGGTGAAGGTTCCTGCAAGCAGGCCAGGGTTTGGGTGATTTGAACTTCCCACTGGGCCCAAGAGGCCACTCAGGCTTCCAGGGGCTTGCCCAGATGTGGAGCACAGGGGGAGAGAAATGGTGAAGCTTGAAAGCAACTAGCAAACATCAAAAATGGAATTGAAGTCTTTGTGACAGTTTGGTGAACTACAATCCTGGCTTGCAAGAGCCTATTTATTTAATCATTAAAACAAAGTAGGTCTATAAATCTGCACCAGTAGAAGGAGGGCTGCCAAAACTGTAAGGCCTCTCAAAAGTTTCAGATGTGACCATAGGAGTTAATTAGCAAAACAGGTATAACTCACATTTAAAAAGTTATCTGGGGGCCAGATGTGGTGGTACATGCCTATAATCCCAGTGACTTGGGAGGCTGAGGCAGGAAGATCACAAGTTCCTGAGACCAAGGTTTAAGTACTATTTGGTGTTTATAGCATATAACCTTTGTATTGAAAAAGGAGAAAAATAAAGATGTATCTTTGCACTGGTTTATATATGCATAAAGAAACTTGTAAAGAGTAAAAGAGACCAGTTATTAGTGGAAATGGGCAGATGGAAGACCTTTTACCGAACATACCTTTTCTAAAATAATTTCTGAATTTTATATAACTTACTCAAAAAGGTACATTAAAATTTAAAAATCCATCAACCAACCCTAAGAACCAAAGGCAGCAGGAGGGTCAGCCCAACAAAAGATGAGCTAAGTCAGGCTAGGAAGCCTGTGTATGGACTGCTTTCTCTGCCCCACATCCTGAAATAACAGTTTCCAGGCAAACTGTGAGAGGATTCTTCTCTGAAACAAAACCAAGAGAACCAGAGGTTCTAGCACAGAAGTTACCACTGAATCTCAGAACATAAGTGAGACAAACAGAAAAGCTACTCAGAGGAAATAGAGTAATTCGAGAACTAAAGGGAATTTTAAAAATAATTTTTAAAAACAGGAACAAAAACCATGATGTACCCCAAAACACTGGAGAAGTTATTAAGAACACACTGCCAAGGTTGATTCAGTTGAAGAAAACAGATTTTGATAACCATCCTAAAAGTGTCATCACAAAAGCCACCCATATGTTCTTGTGCAAATCATATTCTCATATGCACACAGCACAGAGAAAAAGAACATTTTAAAATGAATATAGACAAAGATTGCACTTACTACTTGTGTGTTCCTAAGTAAATTTTATAACTTCTGAACCTCAGCCTCATTGAGTGTAACTTGGATAATACCTTCCTTAGAGAGTTACTCTAAGAATTCAGTGAGTTATCTTTTTCTGATGTGACAGAACATTCCCTCACACTTGGTAGATCTTGAATAAATGTCATTCTTATTGTCCATGACAAGAAAAAAAGCTGATGATGTTTCTCTGCAAAAACAAAAGAAGTCACAATGAAACATGCTTTAAGGTTAATGATCATTTAATATTTTAACACTTTCACTTATAAACATACAATTTGCATATGTAGGGGAAAATAGGTTTTATAGACACAAAAGAACACTAGAGACATGGAAGCAATCACAAAAAAAGATCAAATCAAGGAGAAAAACAGAACTGCATTCTGCCCCTTCTGGTTAGATACAAAGGAAAAGAAAAAGAAAGATTAGACATGATCATGATCAAAAACTAATGTAAAAATAAATTTCAATCACTGTGTCTCAACTGCAGGTGCTTCTTAAAATCCAGATGGAGAGCCTGGGTCTTGAACAGCCTATCATAGACAAAGTCTGGCTTTTTCATGAGACACTAACCACAGGTCTTCCTTTCTCTTTCCTGTCCAAGGCCCAAAGTTAACTCAAGAAATTAAAAGATCACAACTAACAGAATCAGATCAGCAATATATAGTATCAACAGCCAACTTCTTTCAGGCATAAATCATTATTTAAAAGTACACATGGAGCAATAATGCCTATAATCACAGCTGCTCAGGAGGCTAAGGCAGAAGGATTATGAGTACAAAGTCATTCTGGGCAATACAGTGAGACCCCATCTCAAAAAAAAAAATCAAACAAGCAAATCAAAGTACAAAAGGAAGTAAAATGCTTACTTAACCTGAACAAGTTCTTTCCAACTTCTTGACTTAGCACTGTACATAAAGGATATGGCTGAGAAACTGAAGCTCTCAAAAGAGTGGTATCTACAGGAGTTGGGGCCAAGAAAAAAAAGATCTGAATCCATCTTTACACCCAGTATCCTTTCCATATCAGAATCAAGTCACTAGTGACAGGGAATTACTAGTCTTGATTATGGCTAACAAAGGAGAATGGCCTCCTCAGAGGCAGGGATTGGGGAGAGGGAGTCACATGGGTGCCCAAACTTTGGTCCATACCTCACTCTCTTTAGCCAAGGCAGCCAAGAGTCACACAACATGTTTTGCTTCAAGAGCATTTCAGTGGCATAACTTAATACTCTCTAGTTCCAGTAACTCCTGTTCCAATAACTCCAAGTTCAAAATTAACACCCCAATGCAATATTAAAAACTAATTTTAATATTGTATAAGTAAAGCATACAGCTTTAATAATGACTATAATCCAAATGCCATTCTTGTGACATAGGATATAGTCAACATTATCTGTTAGAACAACACTTCATCAATACCATGTTGTCACATATCATGTCTACACACAGAGACAAGTGCACTTCCTTTCAGCTAGAAACAGACACTCCCATGTGAACAAATCCCCTAGGAATAGCTAGAAAAACAAACTGTTGGCACTACTAAGTCTACTTGGCATTGGTTTACATGGAGATCTATTCAAAGACCTGAACAGATAAAGAGATGGAGCCAGCTGAGTAGTGAAACAAGAGAGCCATGTATGTTACCAGCACAATCACAACAGAATTTGTGCTTCCTGGAGTGTATTCTGAAAAACAGGACCAGACAAAGTGTGGGGCAGGGACTTCATTATGCTGACCCACCTTAATGAAAGTTCACTTTTTAAAGCATGCAGGAAAGAAAACTGGCATAATTAGCAGCTTTTAAGACTTGAAGTAACAGAAATATAAATATTTTAATACATATTTCATAATGTGGGAAGTACAAGTACTTGATAGAAAGAGAGGACTGTGGGTTTTCTGGACCTTCACACATTTGGGGGCTCAAAATTAAATGTTTTAAGCTTCTGTACAATGAGTGGGTCAGGAACAAAATCAAGGTTAAGGTCTTGGCCAGGGTGACTGCTATTTTGAGCAAGTCCCTCGGTCTCTAGGCCCCATTTCTCAACTACAACTCAAGTTTTCCCCAGCCACAGACCATCTCAGCACTTGGTGAACAGCCACAGTGCCCTCCTCCTCCAAAAAATAGGCCTTCAGAGCATGGAAGAGTGTTCTGCACACCGTGTGATTCCCAGAAGGCCTAAAGCAAGAATACTCTAACTATGGCTCTCCCTCCATTTTCCTTACCATTCTTTTAGTATTACTTTCTCAATGAATAGAAAAATAGGTTATAAGCAGGCTTAGTGGGCAATAAATATGCCCTAAGCAGACACTTAAAATATATCTCTGAATAATTTAGCTCCATACACTTGTTACTGGTCTGGCCTTCTTCAAGTTTTAAAGATAAAGCCTTAAAACACTGAGGCTCAAATTAAATCATAATGTAGGACGTTTTCTAAGTATTACTACGAAAAACACAGGAATAACAGGATTTTATAAGCAGCTCTAGCATTAGGCAGATTTCTGAAGCATCATTTTTAAAGGGGCAATATCCCTGTCATCCTGAGCAGTCAGCCTTGCTGGGGGCCCACAGAGCCCCAGAGTACAGGTCATGGGACTCTCATACCACTGCCTTTGGCAGCTTACCAGTCCACAACTCTTAAGGTAACATGCAGCCAGTTCTGGTCTGAGGTCTGAAAGTTTAAAGTTAAACCGAAAGAAGCTGCAGTTTTTCTTGCCACACCACTCACCCATTCATCACATGTACAACATGAAAATAAATCACCCTTTCAGCGCTACACCTAAATGTGGAAAGAAAATGTCTTTCAACACAGGTATGTTCAAACAAGGTATTCCAAGAATTCCATAAGGAAAGTCTCAGAATGAGCCAGAGCCCCCAGTGTGTTTAGCCAAACAATACAATTCAAACCCTTCTCTGTGGTTCTTATGCCGATTAGTTACAATTATTAGTCACTACTTCCAAAAGAACTATTAAAATTATTATTAAAAACATTTGTCACAAACAGAAATGCCCTGCAAATCATATTATTGCACACAGGATTATCAGAAGCTATGCACATTAAGATCTTGAAGACTCTAGAAGACCCAGAACAGAGACCCTAAGGCCATGCCTGTGGCCGCTCCAGCCAGCATGCCTAGGGCCAGGTCACTGTCATTGTCTCGATACCGTTCACGAATGATGACTTGGTTGGCAGGCTGTTGTCCATAAAGTCCTAAAAAAAGAAGGAAAAAACAGATCTTTAAGGAGTGGTTTGAGATGGCTCACTTGAATGGGAGCACTATGTCTTCTGATCAATCAGCTCATTTCCCTGTCACCTCTTCCTCTGGAGAGGTGAGGACAGGTGAGGACTATTCATCCCAGCCTTCCTCTACCTCAGGCCCAGCACATGGCCTGCCAAGGAGGACACCTCCATCCCTCAGACACCACTGAGAATAATTAAGATCTTCAGCTCACCGGGGCCAAAGTTCTAATCCCACAAAGAGCAGAGCCCTGATAAAGCTGCAGATTCCTGTCTGTCATTTCTACCTCAGTCCTCCATGCCACATTTATTGGGATGACAGATAAATGGGGAAAGTATGGAGATACACACTCCGCAGACAATGGGAGAGCCAAGAACTCCCATGGAGGGCCCAAAAGGGAAAAGCCCTTTTAAAAGTGAATTTGCTTCTTAGGGCTGGGGATATGGCTCAGTTGGGAGAGTGCCTGCCTCACAAGCACAAGGCCCTGGGTTCAATCCCAGCACCACAAAAAAAAAGGGGGGGGGGGTGATTAACTTCTTAGTATTCATGCCATGCAAACCAGTTTTTAAATTAAACCTTAAATCTGCTAATATAACTTACTCTTTATTTTTAATCACATCTCTATGTGATTAAATTGCATGAGAAAAAATATTTATGTCAGAGGTGAAAACTTCTAAACAAGCAGACCTTTAACAAATTTACTATTTAATTTATATGATTAAAATTTACAAGTGCAAATTTATTATTTGTTCCCCTCTATGCTTCACAGCTGTATCATTGCCTAGTAACTAATTTGCTTTCATACTGCTCAAATACTAATAGGGTTAACTTTCCTCCTTGATCCCCTACTCCTTTAACAGTTCAACCCCAGGAGATCTAGAAACTAATCCATTAGTAATACCAACATGTAGATGAAGAACAGAAGGAAACCAGCACTGATAACAAAGGCTGGTATTTCTAAGCACTCACCAGCTTAAGCATTTACAGCATTACATAAATTTACATGCACTGACTGACACCCTTAATCCTCACAGTGATCCCATCAGTACATTATCATCCCCAGTTTACACATGGGCAAACTGAGGTACACAGAGTTTAAGGACAGTAAGGGCAGGCAAACCCAGTCAAATCTGATCACAGAACATACTCATAACCACTAAAGTCTAAAACACTAGAGGATGGTAGGAGAAAGAAATCAAAGCCACAGAGTAGGAGAATGAAGCTATCCTAAATCTAAGGGCTGATCAAGTACAAGTAATGGCATTACAAGGGAATGATTTTGCCAGGCACACTCCTGTAATTCCAGCTATTTGGGAAGCAGAGGCAGGAAGATCACCAAGTTAAGGGTCAGTCTGGGCATTGTAGTCTCAAAATAAAATTCAAATAATTGGAAATGAGGACTGCTTTCTACATGAGCTACATCCTCAGCCCTTTTCACTTTGAGAAAGGGTCTCACTAAGGATCTTGCTAAATTGCTGAGGCTGGCCTCAAACTTGCGATCATCTCACATCAGCATCCCAAGTCTCTGGGATTATAGGCATTCCCTACCATGCCTGGCTCATTTTTTTAAATGTTAATGAAAGAAACAAAAGTCTATGCCCCTTGACACATTAATTTAATATACAGAAATGTATTCTAGGACTTACAGGACTGAAAATAAAAATGTTTAAAGACATTCAAAGCATTATTTACACAGTAAAATTTAAAAAGGAAAAGAAAAAAAGTCAAACTGGAAGGCTTAAGTAATAATCTATTACCCAGTGTCATACAATCACTAAAAATATGAGTATTATGCAACACTCTGAACAATTAGTAAAATTTAAAATTCAGAACAGAAATAGAAAAGGCAATCTATAATTATAAGGATGACATATTTATACAGGGAAGGTAATTCAAATAAAAATAAGTGTGTTAGGATCACAAGATGATGGACAAACATTTAATGCCATAATTACTATTTTACTGGTTTTTAACTTGATATTTTTTTAAAAAGTCCAAATGTCAATCAAGTCCAAATCTTCCACGCTTGCTGGGTGAATCTGCATCAGTTTTCAAGCAAAGAGGAATAAAATGAGTTTTCTCTATTTCTACTCTCAAAATCCTTTCTCTGCTGGGCATGGTGGCACATGCCTATAATCCCAGCAGCTCGGGAGGCTGAGGCAGGAGGATAGAGAGTTCGAAGCCAGGCTCAGCAACTTAAAGAGGCCCTAAGCAGCTCAGCAAGACCCTGTCTCTAAATAAAATTTTAAAAAGGGCTGAGGATGTGCTCAGTGGTAAAGTGTGCTGGTTCGATCCCCAGTACTAAACCAAACCAAACAAAACCTTTCTCTTATTATATGCTAAATCCATCAGAAGTCAAAGTAACCATCAGTTCTTATGAGGACACACATCTAAGAGTGCCCTCCCTGGGCCTACCTGGCTTCCCTAGACACCAGTATCAGTGTTCACACCCTTGTGGTGGCAGCTCCCTCTTATGCTGCTTCTGTGTTACGACAATGTTTTGCTTATAGCTCATGGTCAGCTCCTCTTCTGCAGACCCTCACCATCCTGATCTCTCTGGAGCTTAAGGCTGACTCATCTACCAATCACTATGTTCCCTGTGTGTCAATGTGATGTGCACACTGTAACCTACCCTGATTAACCTTATGTGGCCTTGCTCATTAATCCCTTGGTTAAGAACTTTGTCATCCATGTCTTCACGGTAGCTCTAGCCCCACCACAGCTCCACAAAGTACCCAGCATCCACTTATACCTCCAACTCTGCAGATTCCCTTGCCAGGAAGACCCTGGACTTGATACCAGCCAAGGCCCAGTTATTTAACATCTGCAATTTGTTTCATGTGAAGCAAAAAACGGAAAAAACTACATTCAAAGCCCCGAATAAGTAGAAGCACATTCCAGGCCTCTACTTCATTGTGAAATGTAACATTACCTCAGTAGTGTCAAGTGGAAGGATGTTACCAGAAGGGGAAAAAATATAGGTCACCTCCCATCTCTTAAAATGGGCCTTTTTCTTTGATTGCTTCTTGATATAAGTGATTCCCAATAAATACAAATTCTACTCTTGGGAACTAGTCTGTATACAATAGTATGGTTCCAAAAATCAAGACCACTGGTAGCTTTGTAAAGCAGTGTGAAAATACAAAAGGCTTATTTTTAAAAAACACACACAAAAAGTACAGTATTAGAGTGATTTGTGGTCTCTAGCAGAATATGTAGTTCACTTAACCTTAAGCTGAGAAATAGAAATTCTTATACACCTACCCACTAAATGAAAGTAGTAAGGAATGGAGGAGAGTTACCTGCATATGGGTACTGGTAGGGCACAGCATACGCCTGGCCATTGGCCGCATAGACGACCTGAGTTCCTGCTGGATACGCACCACCATATGGACCATAGCCATATGCTTGCTGAAAAGAAATAGAGCTATTAGAAATACAATCTTGAAACCCCTGGTAATAAATTATAATTGGGTCTTCAGGCTGTAGTCAATAAAATTTAAGTCAGTTTAAAAAAAGAAAGAAAACACGATAGTATTGTTATACTTTGTTTTTGCTTAAAATTACTAAAAAGTAAAAATAAAAAATCATTTTCACGCTATTAATGAAAACAGGAGAAAAATACAACAAAAATAGAACTGGACTTGTAAGAGACTTTGATTACAATTCAGCTGTACCTGACTTGACGTTTAGTAATTCACCTAATCACTTATTTTGTTCATCTGTAAAATGATCAGGTTGGCCCAAGTGATAATGAGATTTATTTAAAAACCTGTATTCCTCAGTTGAGATCAACCAAGTTGCAGAACCTTCACCAGCCCAATCCCAGTCATTCCTTCCAGTTTGGAAGATAGGGATGCCTAAAGTCTAGGACCAGAACAGGTGACTGTGGTTTTCCAGCCACACACTCCTATGAAAGGGCGCTGCTAGAAACAGGCACTGGGACCCGCCTCTGATGACTGAGCCAATGAACCATCAATGTGCCAAAAAGTACAGAGACAAAAGGTCAGCCTTCCTTATGAGCTCACAGGTGAGTGAAGCTGACAAGTTTATGGACAATTACTCTCCAGTGCTCTGATACAAGAGAGAAGGAGCTCCATGTAGATCTAAATTTGTTATCTTTCAAAGGCAAGAGAAAGAACTTCCACTACTGGATGACAGATGTTCTTTGCTCATTCCTCCTGCTAAGTACACTTAAAATTCCTGTACATTTTACACAAGTAGGCTCTGAATGGTGGAAAGAAGACAGCACACTGCCTAAGACCCTCAGGATCTAAGGGAGGACATGTGGCAAGTCCCCTGGGTTTCCATCTTGCCTCCTCACACACCCCATCTGGATAACAGCGTAGACAGCAACCTGGAAATGTCAATAAACATAGACAAAAAAGGCCTGAATAAAACCCTGCTTGCTCTACCCGAGAAGCTAAGAAGGAAAAGGGGACTAGTAAGAAGGAACATTTTTAAGATGACTGCTTCCTACGCTAGGCAAATGCCACAGAAAAATCTGAAACCCCAACCCTATTTCTACCAGCAAAGGTCAAGAATAGAGACTCTAAACTCCCACACTTGGCAGGCTATAAAAGCATTCCCTGACCCCTCAGAGTACTATCAGAGAAGGTAGAGTGGGGAGCTGAGCATTTTATCCCTACCAGATGACAAAACATTCCCACCATGTCAGTAACCACCACACAGAGAGCCAGAACTCCCACCCCTGACCAAAACAAACAAGGTACACCCCCCCGTCCCATTGGGATGAGATCAGCATAGTCTTAGTACGGAGTAATTATGGCATCTATCAGTAGAGGCTATGCAGCAGCAGGGGGGGAGCCTCTCCCATTCCCAGTAAGGGTGCTCAGAGAGGATACCCAGTGAGAAACTGAACTCCAATTCTCCTGCATTGACATGAACCCCAGTACCCTGGGTATCAACTGCGGGTCAGTGGACACTCTGAACTTTCACTCCAGGAGGAATACAAAAATACAAGCTATAAATAGGATTCAGAGTCTTACAATACTTAAAATGTCCAGGTTTTTATCAAAAACCACCTGTTCGGGTCTGGGAATGTAGCTCAGTGGTAGAATACTAGTCTAGCATGTGTGAAGCACTGGGTTCCATCCTTAGCACTGCATAAAAATAAATAAAAACCACTTGTTCGCCAGGTGTAGTGGTGCACACCTATAATTCCAGCAGCTCAGGAGGCTGAGACAGGAGGATTCCAGGTTCAAGAACATTCTCAGCAATTTAGTGAGGCCCTGGGCAACTCAGTGAGAATCTGGCTTGAAAGAAAAAAGGCTAGGGATATGCCTCAGTGGTAAAGCATTCCTGGGTTAAATATCTAGTACTTAAAAACAAAAAACACTCATTCATACCAAGGATCATCAAGATATCAAGAATGAGAAAAGGCAACAGATGCCAACACTAAGATGACAAAAGATATTTGAATTAGGGCTGGAGTGCAGCTCAGTGGTAACACTTGCCTAGCATGCAAGAGACCCTAGGTTCAATCTTCAGCACTGCAAAAAAGAAAAAAAAATCTTAGTTATTTACTGCAAAAAAAAAAAAAAAAAACAAGTTAGCATTATCTGAAAGGACTTTTTTTGTATGTAGTGCCATGGCATGAAACCGAGGACTTGAACACGCTAGTCTGGAAAGGACTTAGAACAGCAACCATAAAAATATTTCAATGGGCAATTATGAACACTTGAAATAAATGAAAAAAACAGAAACTCTCTCCCAAATCAGAAAATCTACAAGGGATATATAAGGATGTGTTCAAATTTTTATATATCAAAATATAAAAAATAACCAAATGAAAATTTTAGCACTAAAAAATTTATGTTTATTGGTTCTTTTTAGTTATATATAATTTCTAAAAGCATGGACTATACCTTGCTGTAATTCAGTCCCCATTACCTCTCCTTCCCCTGCCTCCCTCCACACCCCCTGCTCCCTTCCCTCTACTCTACTGGTCTTTCTTGCCATTTATCCACAGTTATTTTTTTAAATTAATTTCCTGTGGATGTACACAATGGTGAGATTCACTGTAGTATATGCATATATGTACATGGGAAAGTAAAACTAAAAAATATAATAAACCAATATAACTAATTCAATGAAGGGGCTCAACAATAGAATGAAGAAGAAAAGGAATCAGAGTAAACAAGAATCCAAAGAATTGACATTACCCAATTAGAACAAAGAAAAAATAGATTGAAGTATAAAATAGAAATAAAAATAAACAGTCCCTGAAACATGTGTGACTTATCATCAGATCTAACATCCATGTCATCAGCATCCCAGAGGGGGAGGAGAAAGAGGCTAAAAAAATATTCAAGAAGTAATGGCTTAAGGCTTAAAATTTCCCAAATTTAGCCCAAAGCATAAACCTTTGCATTCAAGGGGAACAAACACCAAACAGGATAAACCCAAAGAAATCCACATCAATACACATCAAAGTCAAACTGCTGAAAACTAAAGACGATGCCACAGAGAAAGCAGAAGGAAGAAAAAAAAAAAAAGAGCAGAATCAATGAAACTGAGGAACAGGAAAGTGAATAACACAAAAACCCGACTCTTTGAAGAGATTAGTAAAAATAATAAACCTCTAAGCATACTAAGAAGGAAGGGGACATAAATAATATCAGAAGTGAATGAAACAAAGTTGGGGTAGTGGCTCAGTGGTAGAGCACTTGTCTAGCATGCACAAGGTCCTGAATTCAATCCCCACCACCACAAAAGGACAAAAAAAAAAAAAAAAAAAAAAGTTAATTTAATTAAATGGAAGCTATGTCACTATGGACCCTGTGAACATCACAAGGGTAAGAACATACTATGAAGAACTTAACACACATTAGACAACTTGTACTGAAAGTACACACTACTACAACCAACTCTATATGAAACAGAAAATTTGACTAGCTCTATAATCATTAATAAAATGTGAAACTTAAAATCTCTCCCCAAAAATCTCCAGATCCAAACAGTTTCAATGGAGATTTCCTCCAAATGTTTAAAGAAAAATTCAAACCAATTCTACACAATTTCTTCCAGGAAACAAAAGAGCAGGGAACTCTACGATTTGTTCTATTAAAGTCAGTATTACCCAAATAAAAGACAGAAAGTAAAACACAAACTATATATCAATATCCATCATTAATACAGATGCCAACAATCCTCAAAACAAATTAGCAAAGAGAAATCTGCAAAACTAAACAAATAAACAAACACCATGACACAGTGGGATTTATTCCAGAAAACGAAAGTTGCTTCAGTATTTGAAAATTAATGTGATCCATCATATGAGCAGGCTAAAATAAAGATTATTATATCATATCAATTGATGTGGGAAAAGTATTTAACAACATCAAATACCCATTCATGATAAAAACTCTCAGAAAACTATAAAAGAGTAAACTTCTCAACTCTGATATATATAGAGAGAGGGCTGAGTACAGATGCACACTTCTGTAATCCCAGCCGGCTATTCAGGAGGCTGAGGCAGGAGAATAGTAAGTTCAAGGCCAGTCTACACAACGGGTGAAACCCTGTCTCAAAATACTTTATTTTAATATATTTAAAAGGGTTGGGGATATAGTTCAGTGGCAGAATGCCCCTAGGTTCAATTCCCTAGTACCTCAAAAAAATAGAACAAAAAAAAAGTAAAAGAAACCACAAAAATTCTCCAACTAACATCATACTAAATGAATATTAAATAGTGAATGAAGGCATACTTAATATTGAATTAAATACTTTTTAAATATAATACTAATTATAATTGTTGAATTAAATCTAAATTCATACTAAATGAGTACATACATAAAAGTGAACCATTCCCTCCAAAAGCAGGAATAAAGCAGTATGTCCTGTCTCACCACTATTATTCAACATCATATTGGAAGTTCTAGCCAAGGCAGTAAGGCAAGAAAATGAAATAGAGGTCATACAGAGCAGAAGACAATACATAAATCTCTCCTTATTTACAGATGACATAATTGTCTATGAAGTATATCCCAAGGAATTTATGTAAAAAAAAAAAATTAATGTGTTTAGTAAACTTACATGCTATAATATCAACATACAAAGTTCAACTGTATTCTATATACTAGCAATAAACATGGGAAAACAAAAATTAAAAATTCAATACCCTATATGACCTCTCAAAAAAGAAGAAATACACCGGGCACGGTGGTGCACGCCTGTAATCCCAGCACTTGGGAGGCTGAGGCAGGAGGATCATGAGTTCAAAGCCAGCCTCTGCAACTTAGCGAGGCCCTAAGCAACTCAGTGAGACCCTGTCTCTAAATAAAATACAAAATAGGGCTGAGGATGTGGCTCAGTGGTAGAGTGCCCCTGGGTTCAAATCCCAGTACCCCCCCCCCAAAAAATGAAGAAATACTTGTAAATCTACAAAACAAGATTGTTATACTGAAAACTGTAAGTGCTAGTAGGAAAAAAAAAAATCAGAGGATGTAAACAGAGGTAGTCTATGTTCATGGACTGGGAGACTCAACATAGTAAAGATGTTATATTTAAAACAATTTCTATCAAAAGCCTTCTAAGATTTTATACTAGACATAAACTGATTCTACTTTATATGGAAAGATAGGAAATATCATGATGAGGAATAATCAGTCCACTCAATATCACGATTCACTACTGTATATAGTTACAACAATTAGAACTATGTAATATCACAGAAAGAGAAACACGCAGTTCAAGAAAACAAAATTGAGAACCCAGAAAGACATACACCTTAACAAAAACTAAGAGACAAAAGCCCTACACCAACAAGGACACAATGAGGAACAATCAGAGAGGAATCCCAGAAACTACCCCAACTCATATATCAAAAACGGAAGTCCCAGACAAATAAGATAATTATGCACAAAAGGACACACAAACAAAAGATAGGGCAATCGACCTCAACTGATGCACAAGTCCAAGACCTCTGAAAACAAGAGAAAATAGGCAAACAAATCTCCCTTCAAAATCCACAATCTCCCAACAAAGGACCCCACTGATAGTGATACAGACAAAATCCTAGAAAATTTTCAGGCCTTCAGGAGAGGGTATATGATCTTGAGTACACAGAATGCAATAAAGAGAAAAAAAATTAGAGAACATGAAGAGAATACACAAGAACCCAACATTTAAAGGACTAAACTTAAGATTAACACTGGGATAGTAGAGAATATGGAGATACAAACTAAAGATACAAACATATAAGAGGCTTGCAAGACCCTAAATAGACCTATTCAAATGAGAAGCTCCAAGGCATATCATAATAAAAATGCCTAACAGAAAATAAGGAAAGAATATTAAAGCTGCAAGAGAGAAATATCAAGTCACATTTAGAGGCAAACCACTAAGACTCACTTCTGATTTCTTGATTCAGACCCTAAATCAAGGAGGGTCTAAAACAAAATAACCAGCCAAGGTTACTATACCCAGCAAAACTCAGTTTCAAATGTGAGGGGGAAATAAAAACTTTGCATGATGAGATAAACTAAAATAATTAATGAGCACCAAGCCAGCACTACAACTAAAACTCAAAGATGAACTGCACACAGAGGAATGAAAAACAAAGCTCATCAACAGAAGAAGTTCAACAGAAGAATGATCCACTAAATGAGAATCAAGACAGGATAAAAAAAAAAAAAGCAAAAAAACAAAATGGCAGAATACCATACACACATATTCACACTAAAAGTGAACATTAATAGTCTCAACTCCCCACTTAAAAGACACAGAATAGGGGCTAGGGATATAGCTCAGTTGGTAGAGTGCTTGCCTCACAAGCACTGGCCCTGGATTCAATCCCCAGCACAGCAAAAAAGCAAAAAAGCAGAAAAGAAAAAAAAAAAAAAAAAAAAAAAAAAGGCACAGATTAGCAGAATAGATCCAAAAAACAAGATCAAATTATATGCTGTTTACAAGAGACTCGTAAGCAAAGACATCCACAGTTACAGGTGTGGTGGCACATGTCTATAATCACAGCAACTCAGAAGGCTGAAGCAGGAGGATCACAAATTTGGGACCAACATCAACAACTCAGCAAGGCCCTAAGGACTTAGGGAAACCCTGTCTCAAAATAAAAAAATAAAAAGGGTCAGGAATGTAGCTCAGTGGTTAAGCACCCCTGGGTTTAGTCCCTGGTACCCCCCCCCCAAAAAAAGGTCCACAGGTTGAAGGTAAAAGGATGAAAGAAAATATCAATGTACATGGACCCCCACACACACAAAACAAGCAGGAGTAGCTATTCTCATATCTGACAAAGCACATTTCAAGCAAAAATTAATCAGAAGAGACAAAGAAGGTCACTATGTCCTGGTAAAGGAAACAATCCAATATAAGGATATAATGATAGTATATATCTATGCCCCAGCTGTAAACATATCAAATTACATTAAAAAAAAAAAAAACACTCCATGACTTTAAACATCAGAAAGACTCCAACACAATAATACTGGGTGATCTGAACACACCCTATTCAACTATAGACAGGTCATCAAAACATAAAATCAATGAAGATATCTTCAACCTAAATAACACTGTAAATTAAATGGACCTAATGGACATCTACAGAATATTCCAACCCCAAACAGCTGAATTTTATCTTCTTCTTGGCAGTGCATGAAATTTTTTCTGAAAGAGATAATATTCAAGGCCTCAAAGGAAACCTTAGCAAAGACCCCCCCACCAAAAAAAAAAAAAAACAATATAATCCCATATATCCTATCAGATTATAATGGAAGGAAACTAGAACTCAATAGCAAGATAAGTAATAGAAAATACATAAACACATGGAAATTGAACAATACTCTCTTAAATGAAGACAAGATCAAGGGAGCAATGAGAAAAAAAATTAAGAAATTCTTAGAAATGAAGAACAGATACAACAAATCAAAATCTCTGGAATAGTATTAAAACAGGTCTACAAGGAAAATCAACAGCCTTGATAGCCTTGAGTGCTTAAATTAAAAAACTAGAGAGATCCCAAATAAATATGCTTCACCTCAAGGCCTCAGAAGAACAATAAACTAATCCCCAAACCAGTAGAAGATAGTGAATAACTAAGATTAGAGCCAAAATCAATGAAATTGAGAATAAGACAACAATACATAGAATCAATGCAACAAAGAGCTATTTGAAAAGATAAATAAGATTGACAAACCCTTAGCCGAACTAACCAAAAGAAAGAAAACTCAAATCAACAAGATCAGAGATGAAAGAGAAGCTATTACCACAGACCCTTTTGAAATAGAGGAGTATCAGAACCGACTTTGAAAATTTATACTCCAATAAACTGAAAAATCTGAAAGACAATGATAAAGTTTTAGACATAAATGACCTACCCAAATTGAATCAGGAAGATAGAGAAAACCTAAACAGACCAATATCAAGTAATGTAATTAAAACAGCAATTAAAAGCTTTCCAAAAGAGAAAAGCCTAGGACCAGATGGAATCATAGCTGAGTTCTATCAGACCTTTACAGAAGAACACCAGTCTTCTCAAATTATTCCATGAAACTGAAAGGGAGAGAACACAGCAGTATATTCTATGAAGCCAGTATAACCTTGATACCAAAATCAAAGAGATACATGAAGGAAAAAAAAACTACAGATCACTAGAGATCCAAGATGGCAGACTAGAGGGAGGCTGCATTCCTTGTTGCTCCATAACTCAGGATTCAAAAAGAGGAAAATCTGTTTCTCCATGAAGCAGTCTTTACTCCTCAGTGATCCCCTGCTGTTTACCACATCTGTCTACCTCGATCACCTGCAGTCTACCAGCATAGCGACTACACTTGAGTGCAGATTGCTCACTGACCGCGCCTATCATCCATCACTTGCCTGTTTGCCTGCCTCTGGCCTGCCCATCGCCTGCCTTTTACCTACCCATCGCCCACCAACCATGGTTCATCTGCCGATCATCTGCCAGTACCCTGTGGAGCCTGCAGACTGTCAGTGGATCGCCAGTTACCTGCTGTTGCCTGGAAGTTCACCATTACAGTACCCGCAAACTTGGTTACACATGGCTGCCACCATTTTGGGGGAAAAAAGTCAGGAGCTGCAGGACCACCAGCCTGACTGAGAGCACACCCCGCCTCCAGGACCCCCAGCTTGACTGACAGCACACCACCCCCAGGTCTCCAGCCTGACCGACTGTGCCCCACACAGACTCAGTGCCCACATCCTGTGCTGCATCTCCCCATTTGCCAACACGTTTGGAAGCCAGTACAGCTATCTTGGATTATCTGCCAAGGGGAAACTGTCATTAGGTGGGGCAAATCCCATCATGAGATGCCTGCTGGAGACTGGAAGCTCGTTGTCAGGTACCTCTCATGCCTCAGGCTACTAAAGACTAGGAGGTTTGAATAGTATATGACTGTTATAATGTAGTTTTTATTTCTTTACTTTTCTTGCTCTCTACTTTCCTTTTGTTTATCTCTTTCCTCAGGGCTTTTTCTCACTTTTCTCATGCTAACAACCAACTTCTTCTGACTACACTTTCACTCTTCCTATGATCTAGAACTTCTTCATACTCTTTTCTTACACTGTTAACAGTTACAGCCTACACCTCTCCCCATCCTCTTTGTCCTCCATTAGAAACTGTACTCTTCATTGCAAATCTGTTATACTCTAGATAATAATTGAACTCATCCTCTCTGTTTATTATGACAATATTGTAACAATATTGTAACAAAAAGACTACTGTAACAATACTCTTCATAGGGGCTATTTGGTTTACAGCTGCATATTGTCTGTACTGGATGTTGCTAATATTGATTCCCCCCTTCTTAAAGAAGAGGTTTCAGAAAACTATAGGGTCACTATAAGCCTATAGGGCAGAAACTATAATACCCTAGAGATCTGCATTGCTAGAGGGGAAGACACATGAACAACATGAAAACACAAGGGAGGAAAGTGTTCCAAACAAACCAAGATTCTACACTAATAGAATCCAATGACAGCATGGTAGAAGAAAAGGAGTTCAGAATATCCATGATTAAAATGTTCAGAGAAGGAAATAATGAGTTAAGAGAGCAAATGCAGGCAATGATTGACCATTCCAATAAGCAGCTGAAAGAGCAACTACAGGAAACAAAAGATCACCTCAACAAAGAAAGATTCTGAAAAAGAACCGAACAGAAATCCTTGAAATGAAGGAAACAATAAATCAAATTAAACACTCAATGGAAAGCATCACCAATAGACTAGATCACTTAGAAGACAGAACCTCAGACAATGAAGACAAAATATTAAATCTTGAAAATAAAGTTGCTCAAGCAGAGAACATGGTAAGAAATCATGAACAGAACCTCCAAGAACTATGGGATATCATGAAAAGACCAAATTTAAGAATTATCAGGATTGAGGAAGGCACAGAGATACAAACCAAAGGAATGAACAACCTATTCAATGAAATAATATCAGAAAATTTCCCAAACCTGAAGAATGAAATGGAAACTCAACTACAGGAGGCTTACAGAACACCAAATGCACAAAATTACAGCAGATCCACACCAAGACACATTATAATGAAAATGCCTAATGTACAAAATAAAGATAGGCTTTTAAAGGCTGTGAGAGAAAAGAAACAGATTACATATAGGGGGAAACCAATACGGATATCAGCATATTTCTCAGCCCAGACCCTAAGAGCTAGAAGGGTCTGGGACAATATATTTCAAGCTCTGAAAGAACATGGCTGCCAACCAAGAATCCTATATCCAGCAAAGCTAACCTTCAGATTTGAAGACGAAATAAAATCCTTCCATGACAAACAAAAGTTAAAGGAATTCACACATAGGAAGCCTGCACTACAGAACATTCTCAGCAAGATATTCCATGAGGAAGAAATGAACAACAATAATGTAAGTCATCAAAGGGAGGAACTATCCTAAAAGAAAAGCCAATTAAAGGAGAAACCAAGTCATGTTAAAAACCAAATCTAAGCCAAAATGACTGGGAATTCAAATCATATCTCAAAAATAACCCTGAATGTTAACGGCCTAAATTCGTCAATCAAAAGACATAGACTGGCAGACTGGATTAAAAAGAAAGACCCAACAATATGCTGCCTTCAAGAGGCTCATCTCATAGAAAAGGGCATCCACAGAAAAGGTGAAAGGATGGGGAAAAAACCTATCATGCACACGGGCTTAGGAAAAAAGCAGGGGTTTCCATCCTTATATCAGATAAAGTGGACTTCAAGCAGAAGTTTGTCAGAAGAGATAAAGAAGGACATTACATACTGCTTAAGGGAACCATAAATCAAGAAGACATAACAATCATAAATATTTGTGTCCCAAACAATGGCCCATCCATGTACATCAAACAAACCCTTCTCAATTACAGGAATCAAACAGACCACAACATAATAATTCTGGGTGACTTTAATACACCACTGTCATCACTAGACAGATTGACCAAACAAAAACTAAACCATAGAACTCAATAACACAATGAATAACTTAGACTTAACAGACATATATAGAATATTCCATCCATCAATGAGTGAATACACTTTCTTCTCAGCAGCACATAGCTCCTTCTCTAAAATACACCATATGTTATGCCACAAAGCAGCCCTTAGTAAATGCAAAAAAGTAGAGATACTACCTTGTATTCTATCAGATCATAATGGAATGAAATTAGAAATCAACAACAAAAGAAAAAACAGAAACTACTCCAAAACCTGGAGACTAAATAATATGCTATTGAATGAAGCATGGATAACAGAAAACATCAGGGAGGAGATAAAAAAATTCTTAGGGGTAAATGAGAATGATGATACAACATATCAAAATCTCTGGGACACTATGAAAGCAGTACAAAGAGGAAAATTCATTGCATTGAGTGCATTCAAGAAAAGAATAAAAAGTCAACAACTCAATGACCTAACCTTACATCTCAAAGCCCTAGAAAAAGAACAGAACGACACCAAAAGTAGTAGAAGACAGGAAATAATTAAAATCAGAGCTGAAATCAATGAAATTGAAACAAAAGAAACAATTCAAAAAATTGACAGAACAAAAGTTGGTTCTTTGGAAAAGTAAACAAAATAGATAAACCCTTAGCCACACTAACAAAGAGACGGAGAGAGAAAACTCAAGTTACTAAAATTCGTGATAAAGGAACTATCACAACAGACACCATTGAAATACAAAACATAATTAGAAGCTACTTTGAAAACCTATACTCCAATAAAAGAGAAAATCTTGAAGACATCGACGAATTTCTAGAGACATATGATCCTCCCAAACTGAACCAGGAGGACACACACAATTTAAACAGATCAATTTCAAGCAATGAAATAGAAGAAGCGATCAAAAGCCTACCAACCAAGAAAAGCCCAGGACCAGATGGATTCTCAGCTGAGTTCTACAAGACCTTCAAAGAAGAACTTATACCAATACTCCTGAAAGTATTTAATGAAATAGAAAAGGAGGGAACCCTTCCAAATTCATTCTATGAAGCTAGCATCACTCTGATACCAAAACCAGACAAAGACACATCTAGAAAAGAAAACTTTAGGCCAATATCTCTGATGAATATAGATGCTAAAATCCTCAACAAAATTCTGGCATATCGCTTACAAAAACATATTAAGAAGATAGTGCACCCTGATCAAGTGGTTTATTCCAGGGATGCAAGGTTGGTTCAACATACGGAAATCAATAAATGTAATTCATCACATCAATAGACTTAAGGTTAAGAATCATATGATTATTTCAACAGACGCTGAGAAAGCATTTGACAAAATATAACACCCGTTCATGCTCAAAACACTAGAAAAAGTAGGGATGGTTGGAACACACCTGAACATTGCAAAGGCTATTTATGCTAAGCCCACTGCCAACATCATTCTTAATGAAGAAAAACTGAAAGCATTCCCTTTAAAAACTGGAACAAGACAGGGATGTCCACTGTCACCACTTCTATTCAACAATGTGCTGGAAATGCTAGCCAGAGCAATTAGACAGACCACAGAAATTAAAGGTATACGAATAGGAAAAGAAGAATCAAGCTGTCACTATTTGCTGATGACATGATTCTATATTTAGAGGATCCAAAAAACTCCACCAGGAAACTTTCAGACCTAATTAATGAATTCAGCAAAATAGTAGGATATAAAATAAACACACATAAATCAAATGCATTTATCTACATAAGCGATGAATCATCTGAATGTGAATTGAGGAAAACAACTCCATTCAAAATAGCCTCAAATAAAATAAAATACTTAGGAATCAACCTAACAAAAGAGGTGAAAAATCTCTACAATGAAAACTACAGAACATTAAAGAAAGAAATTGAGGAAGACCGCAGAAGATGGCAAGATCTTCCATGTTCTTGGATAGGCAGAATCAATATAATCAAAATGGCCATACTTCCAAAGATGCTATACAAATTTAACACAATTCCAATAAAAATTCCTATGACATTCCTCACAGAAATAGAAAAAGCAATCATGAAATTCATGTGGAAGAACAAAAGACCCAGAATAGCCAAAACAATCCTGGGCAGGAAGAATGACGTAGGAGGTATCACAATACCAGACCTTAAACTCTACTATAGAACAAGAGTTACAAAAACAGCATGGTATTGGCACCAAAATAGACAGACCAATAGTACAGAATAGAAGACACAGAGACAAACCCACATAAGAACAGTTATCTTATACGAAACAAGGTGCCAAAAACATACAGTGGAGAAAAGATAGCCTCTTCAACAAATGGTGCTGGCAAAACTGGAAATCCATATGCAATAAAATGAAATTAAACCCCTATCTCTCACCCTGTACAAAACTCGACTCAAAATGGATCAAGGATCTAGGAATTAGACCTGAGACTCTTCACCAAATAGAAGAAATAGTAGGCCCGAATCTTCTTCATATTGGCTTAGGACCAGACTTTCTCAACATGACCACCAGAGCATAAGAAATAAAAGGAAGAATCAATAAATGGGACGAGTGCAAACTAAAAAGCTTTTTCTCAGCAAAAGAAACAATCAAGAATGTGAAAAGAGAGCCTACAGAATGGGAAAAACATCTTTTAAACACACACTTCAGACAGAGCACTGATCTCCAAAATTTATAAAGAACTTACAAAACTTTACACCAAAAATGCAAAGAGCCCAATCAATAAATGGGTAAGGAACTGGGCAGACACTTCACAGAAGATGATATACAGGTAAATAACAAATATATGAAAAAGTGCTCATCATCTCTAGAATTTAGAGAAATGCAAATTAAAACCACCCTAAGTTTTCATCTAACTCCAATTAGAATGGCTATTATCAGGAATACAAGCAATAACAAGTGTTGGCAAGGATGTGGGGGAAAAAGGCACACTTGTACATTGCTGGTGGAGTTGCAAATTGTTGCAGCCACTCTGGAAAGCAGTAAGGAGATTCCTCAAAAAACTTCAAATGGAACCACCATTTGACCCAGCTATCCCACTCCTTGGTTTATACCCAAAGGTCTTAAAATCAGCAAAGTATAGGGATGCAGCCACATCTATGTTCATAGCTGCTCAATTCACAATAGCTAGATTGTGGAACCAACCTAGATGCCCTTCAGTTGAAGAATGGATAAAGAAACTGTGATATACATACAGGATGGACTATTACTCAGCCATAAAAAATAAAAAAACTGGCATTTGCTGGTAAATGGGTGGAGCTGGAGAATATCATGCTAAGTGAAATAAGCCAAGCCCAAAAAAACCAAAGGCTGAATGTTTTCTCTGATCAGTGGATGCTGATACATGGAGGAAGTATGGATGGTGTGGAGGAAAATGGAACGGGAGGGGATGGGGGAAGGAAAAATAGTAGACTGAGACAGACAGTATTACCCTATGTATATGTAAGATTATATGAACTGTGAATAAAAAATAATAATGATAATAAAAAAAACAAAAAAAAGAAAAAGAAAACTACAGACCAATATCCCTAATGAACATCAATGCAAAACTCTTTAATAAAATATTAGCAAACCACATTAAAAGCATACAAAAAAAGATAATACACTATGATCACATGAGTTTCATTCCAGGGATGAAAGGTTGGTTCAACATATGCAAATCAATAAATGTAATTCACATTCAAACAGAATTAAGGACAAGAATCACATTATCATCTCAACAGATGCAGAAAAGGTCTCTAATAAAATTCAGCACCCATTCATGTTAAAAACACTGGAAAAGCTAGGGAATCAAAGGAACTTACCTCAACATGTGAAAAGCCATTTGTGACAACCCAAAGTCAACATCATACTAAATGGAGAAATACTAAAAGTATTTCTTCTAAAATCAGGAACAATTTAAGGCTGTCTACTCTTACCACTCCTATTCAACATAGTCATCAAAACATTAGCTAGAACAATCAGGCAAGAGAAGAAATCAAAGGGACACGAATAGGAAACCAAGAAGTCAAACTTGGGCTGGGGTTGTGGCTCCGTGGTAGAGTGCTTGCCTAGCATGTGTGAGGCCCTGGGTTCAATCCTCAGCACCACATAAAAATAAAATAAAGGTGTTACATCCACTTACAATTAAAACAAAATATTAAAAAAAAAAAAATAAGTCAAACTATCTCTATTTGCTAACAATATGACCCTTTAGATCTAGAAGACCCTAAAACTCCACCAAAGACTTCTAGAACTTATAAATGAGTTCAGCAAAGTTGCAGGATACAAGATCAACAGCCATAAATCAATGGCTTTCCTATACTTCAACAGTAATTCAGCTGAGAAAGAAATTAGGAAAACTATCCATTCACAATTAACCTATGGGGGGAAAAATACAGGAATTAATCTAAGCAGGGAGGTAAAAGAGCTTTACAGTGAAAATTACAGAACACTACAGAAAGAAATTGAAGACGACCTTAGAAGATGAAATGATAACTCATGTTTTTGGATAGACATAATTAATATTGTCAAAATGACCATACTACCCAAAGCAATATATATAGATTTAATGCAATCCCCATCAAAATACCAAAGACATTCTTCATAGAATTAGAAAAGAGAATTCTTAAATTCATTTGGAAGAAAGAGACCCAGAATAGCTAAAGCAATACTAAACAAGAGAAACAAAGCAGAGGCATCACAATACCTGATCTGAAATTATATTACAGAGCTGTAGCAACAAAAGCAGCATGCTATTAGCATCAATGAAGACCAATGGAAAAGAATAGAAGACACAAATCCACATTTGAAGACAAATCCACATACTTACAGCCATCTGATATTTGACAAAAGTGCCAAAAATACACTTTGGAGAAAAGACAGCCTTTTTAACAAATGGTGCTGGGAAAACTGGATAGTTATGTGTAGAAAAATTAAAGTAGACCGCTATCTCTTACCCTGAACAAAACTCAAATCGAAATGGATCAAAGACTTGAGTCAGATCAGAAATCTTACAACTAATCGAAGAAAACATAGGCTTAACACTCCATCATGTAGATGTTGGCACTGACTTCCTTAAAAAAGACCCCCAAAGAACAAGAAATAAAACCAAGAATCAGTAAGTGGGATGCCATCAAACTAAAAAGCTTCTCTACAGCAAAGAAAACAATAAAAAGGTGACGAGAGGGGCTGGGGATAGTTCAGTTGGTAGAGTGCTTGCCTTGTAAGCACAAGGCCCTGGGTTCAATCCCCAGCACCGCAAAAAAAAAAAAAAAAGAAGAAGAAGGTAAAGAGAGAGCCTACAAATGGGAGAACTGCTTGGCCAGAATATACAGAGAACTCAAAAAACTTAACACAAGCAAATAACCCAATGATAAATGGTCAAAAGAACTAAACAGAAACTTCTCAAAAGAAGAAACACAAATGGCAAACAAATTCAACATCTCTAGCAATCAGGGAAATGCAAATTAAAACTACACTAAGACTTCATCTCACTTGAAATAAAACTACACTAAGATTTCATCTCACTTGGCAATGATCAAGAATACATACTAGAATGAGACAAACACCTTCTTTACCCTATGTATATGTATGAATAGGCAAATTGTATGATTCTACTTGGTGTACAACCAGAAAAATGATAGTTGTACTCCATTTGTGTACAATGAATTACAATTAAAAAAAAAGAATATGAACACTAATAAATGCTGGCAAGGTTATGGCAAAAAAATTACACTTCCACATTGTTGGTGAGACTGCAGACAAGTACAACCACTCTGGAAAGCAGCAGTAGAGATTTCTTAAAAAACTAGGAATGGAACCACCATATAACCCAACCATTCCACTCCAAGATAATGTCCCCAAAGATTTAAAATCGGCATACTATAGTGATATAGCTACCTCAATGTTTATAGCAGCACAATTCACAATAGCTAAATTATGCAATTAACCCCAGATGCCTGTCCGTAGATCAAAGGATTAAGAAACTGTGATACATACATACAATGGAGTTCTACTCAGTCATAGAAAAGAATGAAAATATGCCGTCTACTGGTAAATGGATGGAAATGGAGAACAACATGCTAAGTGAAATAAGTCAAACTCAGAAATTCAAAGGTTGAATGTTTTCTCTCATGGGGAAGCTAGAGTAAAATAAAGGAAAGGGGGAGGGAAGAATAGGATAACAAAAAGATTAAGGGAAGATCAGTAATGCAGAAGATCGAGAGGCAGAATGTAGGGGTGTGTAAAGGAGGGCAATGCAGAATGAATTCTTAAAAAATCATTTTAGGTACACATATAAATATACCACAGAGAATGTTACCTTTATGCATAGGTAGAAAGCACCAATCAAATATAAATAAATAAACAAGCGAAAGGAAGTCCAGAAGAGGAAGGAGAATGGGAGAGGGATGAGGGAGGAGAGGGAAAAAGAGGGGATCATGAAATGAAATGAAATTCCATGCGTGTATGAGTTTGTTGGGATTAACCCAACTACTATGTGTAACTATAAAGCTCTAATAAAAGAATACTTAAAAAAAAAAAAAAAACCCACAAAAAAAGACTATAAGGAAAAAACTCAAAATGGATCACAGGTTTAAGTATAAAATCTAAGAATATAAAATTTATAGAAAATAGCACAAGAAAATCTTAGGAAACTTAGGCTAGGTGAAGGGTCAACCATGACAACAAAAGAATGATTCAGAAAAGGAAAAACTATCAACTGGAATGCATCAAAATTAACCTCTGTGAAAGGCCTCAGCAAGAAGATAAAAAAGACAAGCTATAGACGATATATCTGACAAAGGATTCATATCTTGAACATATATATAAGCCATCTTAAAACTTAACATTAAAAATAATAATACTGGGGCTGGGGTTGTGGCTCAGTGATGGAGCGTTTGTCTAGCATGTGTGAGGTACTGGGTTCAAATCTCAGAATTGCATATAAATAAATGAGTGAAAATAAGGCCCAACAACTACTAAAAAAGAAAAAAAATCAACAAATAATTTTAAAATAATAATAATACCATTAGAAAAACTGGAAAAGATAGGAAGAAACATTCCACTTAAGAGGATACAAAGATGGCAAATAAGCAAATGAAAAGATGTTTAAACATCACTAGCAACTAAGAAAATGCAAATTAAAATCACGATGAAACATCACTATACACATCGGAACAGATAAATAAAAAATAATAAGAATTTCAATTGCTAGCAAGGATCAGAGAAAATGAATCACTCAGATATTACTGGTAGGAACGTAAAATGGCAGTCACTAGAACTCTGTTAGGATTTTATTTTAACTTAAGATATACTTGCATGCATATGACCCAGCAACTGCACATTTGAGCATTTATCCCAGAGAAATAAAACTTTTTGTTTGCACAGCAACTTGTACATAAGTGTTCAGGGTAGTTTCAAGTAAAACACTGGAAAAAAAACAAAATGTCCCACCCTAAGTTAATGTCACACAATACAAAATGTGAAAGATCCATACCATGGAATAATAATAATAATACAGCAATAAAAATGGAACAGGTGAATAATACATAAATATGGATGGATCTTGATCAAGGGCATTAGGTTGAATGAAAAACATCAAACTCAAAAGATTATATGCTGTATGATTTCATTTACATAATATTGTTGAAATGATAAAATTCTAGAAACAGAGAATAAACCAATGGTTGATAGGGGTCAGAGAAGGGGGGAGGGTGTGACTATAAAAGGGCGTCACCCCAGAAGTATACACTGTGAAGAATTTTGTGTCTTGATTGAGATGGCAGTTACACATAAATCTACTTAACATGATAAAAATAAAGGACTGGATATAATACTGTACCAATTTCAAATTCCTGGTTTCAATGCTATTTAACACATAAATAACATCTAGACAATATGGTTGAAAATTACATAAGAATCTATACTATCTTTACAATTTTTTGTGCGTCTGCAATTATTTTAAAATTTACAGTTTAAGAAAAAAAGCAGGCATAATTCACACAACAAAAAATAATATGCCCAAGCCAGGTGCAATGATGCACAACTGTAATCCCAGAGGCTTTGGAGGTTGAGGCAGGAGGATTACAAGTTCAAAGCCAGTCTTGGCAACTGAGCAAGGCCCTAAGCAACTTAGCAACTTAGTGAGAGCCTATCTTAAAATAAAAAAAGAGCCTATCTTAAAATAAAAAAAGAACTGAGGATTCCCTCAGTGGTTAAGCACCCCTGGGTTCAATCCCAAGTTTCCGGCACAGGTATGGTCTCCTACTCAGGTTTGCTTCCTACCTCAGGAGTTGGTGTAGCATAGGCTGCGTATGGAGGAGGCGAAGTAGCCACGATTGTTTCCTCAGAAAGGACTGCTGAGCCAACGTAAGCCTGTGTGAGAAAGGACAATGGGGGATGAGAGCGTGTCGTTTGTTTACCAAATAAAAAACTAAAGGATAAAAAGTTATAACTCTGGAAAGTAGAAAAACATCTGCTGTTTCAGTAGATACAACTGGCCCATTAAGATGTCCTCTCCGCTGGGTGTGGTGGTGCACGCCTGTAATCCCAGAGACTTGGGATGGCGAGGCAGGAGGATCCCAAGTTCAAAGCCAGCCTCAGCAATTTAGTGAGGCCCTAAGCAACTCAGTCCTGTCTCTAAATAAAATACAAAATAGGACTGGGATGTGGCTCAGTGGCCGAGTGTCCCTGAGTTCAATCCCCAGTTCCAGAAAAAAAGAGATGTCCTCTCAGTTCAGGAGCAAGGTGGTCCCTGTTTGACTCCTAGCAGGAATAGATCTCTCACTATCCCGGAAGGTCCCAGAGGCACCATTGTTACCCAACACCTTTTAGAAGATACCACACCATTTGACAATCCTTCTGTTCACAGTCTGAAATGCAGCAGTCAAGAGACATATCCTACACCCAGTCTGCTTTTGCATTAAAACAAAAATTCTTCTTTAAATTACCCCCCAATGAAAAAGAAAAAAATGTTAACTCTTTAAAAAGACCCATACAGGGCTGGAAGTGTAGCTCACTTGGAAGAGTGGGTCCCTAGCATGCTTAAGACTCTCGGTGTAATCCCCAGAATGCATGTGCACACCACACGCATATCTCAAAAATTCTTTACAAAGAATCACCTTCGGATCTTGCCACTAACTATGTGGTTCATACTAAAAGTCACCCAAAAAGAGAACTTCCATGGAAAATAAAAAAAGTAACTAGAGCTGCAAAGTAGCCTTGGGGGAAAGAACTGTCTTAAGAAAACAATGACATTTAGCTATTAAGTGTTTACTTTCTTTTCCTTCATGCCCAAATTCTTTTTCTTTTCTTTTTACAGATAGAAAGAGAAAAATAAAATAACATCTGAATAATGAAAACACTGGACAGACAGGTCATGTTTCCATAACTCCCTGACAGACAAAAGGAGGCATTACTTAGCTCTACAAATGGGCTCACTACCTCTGTAACCTCCTGAGATCAGAAACAGGACTACAATTTTAAGTCCCCAAAATGCTTTGGTTTCACAAAGCTAAGATTCTATGCATAAAAAAATGCTGTAGTTCTTTTTGGGCCTTTTCCACAGCAGAATTCAAGGTACTGCAAAGTTTAAAAAATACAAACATTTCTAGAAAACAACACTGGAACTTGCACGCCTATGTGAAGACAGTTCCTCCTGCCCAAACATTTGGCACAACCCAGCACAATCACCGCCTGCAAAACACATCCTCCTCTCCTCTGCTCATTCATGGCTGGATGAGCAAGAAAGTCTGATCTTCCCCAATTTCCTTTCCCAATCTCCTATTTTCCAATTTGTTACCCAAGACACACAATATAAAAAAAAATCATGGCAATTGCTACCAGTAACTTACTGTGTTTGTTCTGGAATCTTGCAGTGCAAATTTCCAGGCCCTGAGGAAAAGAAAAAGGGTATTTTATGATGATGTAACATTTCAGCGATTCTCAAATCCAGGCTAGGATCAGAATTCCTGAAAAGGCTTAAAGAATAGGTCTTCAGGTATCACCCCAAGACCCAATCAACTCACTTAAGACATATGCTAGGAATATATATATAATATGTGTATATATATGTGTGGGTGTATATATATATGTATACATATAAACACAAATATATGCACACATATATATTTTTTTACAAATACATATGCAGTAGGTATAAGACATTTAAAATGCCAACTATTTAATTTGATCCATTTTTTAATAAATATGAAATGTACTGCAACTTGTTTTGTCAGTTCATGTCATACACAGACCTATTTCATTTTGTGAAAGGCTATACAATGAACAAATATAGACTGTCAGCAATTTTTTATCATTAAAAACAATGCTCTTGGGGCTGGGGTTGTGGCTCAGTGGTAGAGCACTTGCTTAGCATGTGTGAGGCACTGGGTTCGATTCTCAGCACCACATATGAATGAAATGAATGAATAAAATAAAGGTCTATCAACATCTAAAAAAAAATTTTTTAAATGCTCTTATTAACATCCTTATTAACCTTATATAAACACTCATGTAGAACAAATTCCACAGTACAATTGCTTAGGTCAAAAGATATATGGGTACTGCCAAATGGCCCTACATAAAGTTTGTAACAATATTCACATCTACCACTCTTCCCCTATATGGTCATGAAAATTAGGTACTTGAATATGAAATCTCGGGTGCTCATCTCTCCCTCCTTCACCACTCTCTTTGCATACTGACTCCATCCCTCTTCTCTATTAATTCTTCACTTTATTCTAATCTTACCATCTTGAGTTGGAAATTTGGCTCATTTATTTTCAAATGTTCTGGTTTTCTAACAAATATGATTAAGTTGTGAAACTCCCCACCAGATTTGATATGTGGTGTACAAATGTCATTCACATTACTAAAGGGTGTCATACTGGATTACTCAATGCATCTTATATGAATTGTTGTTTTAGGTAGAACATTCTAATGGGGCCTTTAATCTGCAAATTCAGTTCTACTATTTCAGAATATTTTTCTTGCAAGTCAATTTCTAAATACCTCTTTTGGGGTTCAGTACTTTCTGGATAGTAATAATCTTTCTGAACTCCTTTAGTCTAACATAGCTTTGGTCATCTCTCCAAATCCTTTGATCATTTTCTCTGCTTTCACTGAGATTTCCTCTATGCCGTGATTCATTTTTTTCAGATGGGCTGTATACTAAGCAAAGCTATGATACCCTGCCAACTCCCCACCATAATAGAAGCAACCTTAATATATAATACATAATAGTGGACACTATTTAATATACATAATAGTGTATACTTAATATACCTAATACTTAATACATAACAGTGGCAACCTTCTAGGCTACAGACTGAAAGGAGAACAAATAAACATAACCCTACTCTCACAGAGCACACACTTACTGAAAAGATGCAAAGAACAACACAGATCAACAGTTGATAGATGATGAGAGACTGTGTACATCTGTAGATGCACAGGGGTGCAAGGCTATGATTTTAAATATGAAAGCCAGGACAGCACTTTTGGAAACTATGTCCTAGTCCTTGATTTTATTTTGCTTTTGTCTAGCTTTTTCTGAGACCCTCATTTTTCTTTCCTCATTTTTCCTTCATGATATATTTGTATATTTGCCAAGCATTACTCTGCACACTGTTCATGTTTACCTTGGGAAGCAATACCTAAAACTTCTATTTATTTTGATATGGTATGAGTTATTTCTCCTCTATGTCATCCTACCTGATCTAGTACCAACTGGGTATTCCACCCCTCTCCACACTAGCAACAGTTTGGTGACTGGGTGTTACCCACAATCACTTTTCTTTTATCACAGAGAGAAGAGGCAGAAAAGGAAGAAATTTCTTCTGTGACAGAACACATCTTTTCTGAAATGCATGGGTTGTGTACTCTCTCCTGAGCATATTTCTTTGAAGGTCTCATGCTAGGGCTTACACCAGTCAGAGAATTATCCAACTCAGTTGATCTTCAATGCCTTCAGTGACCTGGCAAACCTTCCAGCCTCTGCTGTGGTCCCAAGGGTATCTATTCATTCCAAGAGTTTTTCCTAGGCTTTTCCAAGATGCACCTTATTCTCTTAATCAACATCACTCTGGACTGCAGAGCATTACAAAAAATTTGCAAGATTTAACTAATTCTTCTTTTTATTGCTTCTGGGTTTGAGGTGGGGTTAAGAACCATGATACATCTCAGGAAAACTGTCTATTTTTCTCTTTGGCTGTCAGCAATTTATGCATGAAGTTTAACTTCTTTATTTTGTTGTTGCTGGTGAAATGTTATCCCCTTCATTTCACTAGGTAGTTGGGAAGGTGATTTATAGATTTATTTTATCATCTTTACTCAGAGTGTCTATTATGGATTGAACTGTGTCCAAACTGAAGTCCAAACCCCCGTGACCTATGAACATGAACTTGTTTGGAAACAGGGTCTTTGCAGAAGAAATCAAATGAAAATGAGATCGTATTTTAAGGTTGGTCCCTAATCTGATGTGGAAATCTGGACCTAGACACAATAAGAAAAATGCAGAGAGGTAGAGACTGAAGTAATACAGCCTGCAAATCAAAGAACACCAAGAATTGCTGGCAACTACCAGAAGAGGTAGAAAGAGGCAAGAAAGGATTCTGTTATGGTTTGAATGTGAGGTATCCCCCAAAAACTCATGTGTAAGAAAATGCAAGAAGGTTTAGAGGAGAAATGATTGGGTTATGAGAGCCCTAATTTAATCAGTGAATTAATCCTGTGCTGGGATTACTTAACTGGAAACTAAAGGTGGGTAGGGTGTGGCTGGAGGGGTGGGGCATTGGGGGCATACCTTTGGGGTACATATTTTGTATCTGATGACTGGAATCTCTTAATCTGCTTCCTGATCATTATGTGAGCCACTTCCCTAGGCCACACACTTCCACCATGATGTTCTGCCTCACCTTGGGCCCCAACGAATGGAACCAGCTGTCCATGGACTGAGACCTCTGAAACTGTGAGCCCCCAAATAAAATTTTCCTTCTCTACAATTGCTCTGCTTGGGTCTTTTAGTCCCAGCAGCAGAAAAGCTAGCTAGAACAGATTCCATCTACGGTCTGAAGAAACATGGCTCTGCTGAGAAATTGATCTGACTTCCAGGCTCCAGAACTATGAAAGAATACATTTCTGTTGTTTTAGTAACCCAGTCTGTGATACTTGGTTCAAGCAGTTGTAGCAAACTGTCTCCTACTCTGCATTTTTAAACCTTTCTGTGTCACTGTTTCTTATTTCTTACTAACAGAATAACGAGCTGGACTTTGTGTTTCCTGCCCAATTTAAGGGAATTTAGCCAACTCACATTTGAGATCAACCCTGCCAGTTCAGCCACCAGGTGATTTCCTGTCATGATTTATCAAGTTTTGTTGTTGTTTTTTTTTTCTTTTAATAAAGAATGTTTTTTGTTAATTACTCGAATTTAAAAAGCATTATCCTTCATTTACATCGTAATTTGTGCCCCTAAAATAAGACACATATACATACATATTTTCCCATCTAGGTTTAGAACTCTTCCAGGTGAAACAAGGGTAGTCTTTCATATTTTTACCTCTTCTACAAGAAAACCTCTCATGTTTCGTTAAATAATCTTAAATTCTAGTTTGATATTTTTCCCACTGTTACTTAAAGGAACATTTTACATATGTGACAATTCAGCCCACCATAGAGCAGAGTAGTTAGAAGGACCAAAGGGCTTAAGGAGCCAAATCGTGAGTTCAGCCTACTAGCTCTAAAGCCTTGGGACATGGTAACAGGCAGAATGATGGCCCCCAAAGATGTGCACATCCAAACCTGTGAATATGATACCTTACATAGCAAAAGGGACCCTGCATCTACAATTAAGGTTAAAGACCTTCAGATGGGTAGATTATCTTGGAAGATCAAGGTAGGTCCAAACAAAACACAAGTCCTTAGAGGTATAAAATCTTTCCTATCTACAGAGTCAGAGAAATGATAGTATGAGAAGACTGACACACGGATGCTGGTTTTGAGGAGTGAGAGAGGGGTCAAGAGTGAAGGAATGCAGGAGGCCTTTAGAAGCTAGAAAAGGTAAGGAAACAGATTCTCTCCTAAAGCATTCAGCAGAACAAGGTCCTACAGACACTTTGTGATTGAACTTGGTGTTAAACATCTTTCTTCCAGAAATGTAATGATGTGTAGATTTGTTCAAAGCCACTAAACTTATGTTAATTTATTAAAGGAGCATATAACAACTAGTACAGAAATTACTTAATCTCTCTATGCCTCAACTTCTTATGCCAGGAACAACAATACTCACTTCATAAGATACGGACAGGACTGAAAAACATCTGTAAAGCAGTTAGCTCCATGCCTAGTATGACATAAGTGTTTAATGTATGTTAGCTTAAATTATTAAATGATAATAGTGGAGTTACCATTTATACAAGAAGCAAAATTGCCTGATATGATCGTTTCTCCACTAGTCTTCAAGAAAGCCTTCTCTCTCTGAGAACATGTTATTTAAGACTCACAGAGGGGATACCAGAATACCAGCCATGGCCCCCTTCTCCCTCCTGGGAGAAATCTGTTATTACCTTTAAATAAAATCTGTTTTATAAAAAAAAAAAAAAAAAAGACTCACTGACATAGGGGCTGGAGATGTAGCTCAGTGATAGGGTGCTTGCCTATTTTGCACAAAACCCTAGGTTCAATCCCCAGCACCAGGAAAAAAAAAAAAGGAAGACTCAATGATATAAATCAGAAGAACATAAAAAAAGAAGCTACCCTGGGGATTTAAAATAAACCCTATTTGGCACACAGTAAACATTTAAATTGAGGATGAACATGGATGTGAATACAGGGACAGGTATTGACAAAATAGTCTGCAGGCTTTTATGATGATGTCATGTATGTACAAGTAATTCAATAATCTTTGGTAATGAATTTTCATGTCTAGAGTTAACCCACTGTAGGGTACAAAGTGGACAGAAATAATTGATTCTTCCCCCTAAATTTCATTCAGTGAGTGTTGTCAAGGTTCTGATCCAACATCAATGGCAATGTTAACAAGCAGAGGACTACTGAGGTTGGACTTTTCTCCTACAGTCTAGTTCCTCATCCCTTCTTCAGAGATAACAGATGGGAGCAATGACTACCAAAAGAAGCTGCACAACACTGATGTCTGTGCTTATTAAAGACACATTTACATTAAAAAAAAAAAACTGAAGAAACTCTTCACCTAAGCCCACTACTCAGTGTGAATCTAATAATGAAAAAACATAGCACAAAGTGATTGCTATTACTTTTTGCCATTTTCACCAGAATGTGATCCTGCCTGGGTAGTCCTGGAGGGGAAGAAATTACAATCAGGAAAAGCCCTGTTACATTTCTATCATGCATCTGCTGAATACCTTATTCTAGTTCCTGTAGGAAAACTCCACTCTCATTATTTTCCCTTTTGGACCACTGGATATTAAGATTTAAAATTTTTTTTTTAATTCAACACAAGAAATCAAAACTCACAAACAATCATCTGTGCTTTCTGCACAAAGACTGATAATTTTCCCATCTCGGCAAACAATCTGCAGCAGACAGTCTTTCGGCTTCCCATCTGGAGGCTGAATATCTACAAAAATAAGCAGAATGAAGGAATATTTACATGGTTATTTTTTAACAGCTAAGATAAGAAAAAAACTGAACAAAAAAAATCAAGTGCTATAATCTAAGAAATAACCTGTGGCTTGACCAAGAAAGGAGAAAAAAACACCAACTGGCAAGATCAGCAGATGACTTTCTCAAAACCTACCTTTTAAAGCAAATACAAAGGATAACTGCAGGAAACCATAACATCACAGATTTAAAACACTCAGTGGAGTCACCATCAAATGGATGCTAATTTCTAAGTCACAAAATCAGTATAGTCTAGGGCAGTCCCATACTTCTTGGAGTTCTCAGCACTCTCATTCCTTCTCCACCAGATGAAGGCTTGTGTGTTGAAGAGTAACGCAGATGAGAAAATCTATCTGTTCCAATTTTACAGGTCATGATCTAAGGGCCATGGTCCCACTTTACCCCTGCTGTGGCTGCCCCTCCCAGACAAAGCCCTTGTTTACTCTGTTAATAAAAAGAGAGGTAAGGAAAAAGATCCAGTTCCATCAAGAATGAAGAAGGGCAGATGACAGAAGTTGGCTAAGGGTTGGCTTACCCCGACACTCATGCCCCGTACGGATATTGATGCAGTCCACCGGCATATGGACCTTATCCTCAATACTCTGCCGGGTCTGGTCATCGTAATATATCAGGTGACCATCTGACCACAGGTCAAACCAATTCTTCTTCCAGCGCTTCAAAATAGTACCTACAAAAAGAAATGGAAAAGTTGGCTTTGGCCAGAGCAAACAAAAGATTTTGTCCTCTAACAACAGAAACAAAGGAAACTCTCCCATGGTCTTCTAAACACACCTGCCCAGAACTGCCTGAAGCAGTTCATCAAAATGGAAATAGAATCAGACACCACGGTCTGACCCACCCTGCTGTGACAGAGCTGCAGGCAGCATATACTGTAGACACTGAGCAGATTGCCAACCAAAGGACAAGTCCAAAAAATTTAAGGGAAAAAAAAAGTTTGAGCTAATGAAACATATCTAATATCTAATTCCCCAGGTAGATTTAAACTGAACTTTAAACATTTTGACTTCTTAAACTTTCCCAACACTTTCTAAATTTGCAAAAATGATCTGAAAATGCTGGACTGGAAAGTCTAAATGCAATAAAAACAGTACTTCCTCTCTTGGGAAAATATGTTTATTTTCTTTTTCCTGAAGAGCTTTCACATATACTCTTTTCTAAAATTTCCCCTTACAGGAAGCCCACAGCATGGATGCAAACAGAGGACTGACACTGGATAAATGGGCACTTCAAGAGGACTACCTCCTCCCTGGCACATCCTAGTACCTCACATTTCCATCAGTTTAAAAGGATCCATAATTTCATTTGTAACTTGGATATGGCAATTAACTTTATAAAGCTATAATTTCCTCATCTACCAGAAGGGAGACCCTAGAGTGGTCTCTGGGTCTCATTTTCGCTACAAGTCATCCCTGAATCTTTCTCATATTCATATGTTGCACACTGTACATTTTATTCCTGCATATCCTAGCCTGCTCTTGGCCAGTGTGCACAACTCTTGTTCCATGTACCTCTGTTTATGCTCCCCTGCCCACTACTGGTGCCAAACATGATATCCAGCCTTTCTACTATCTGCATCAGGCACCCTCCCCACTGGAGGAGCAGTCACAGCACTTGCCAACACTGTTCAGTAGAGGCACCCAGCATTCTGTGATTGGCAGTGCCTGAATATGCAGAAACTACCAGATTGAGCCATGAAAACCGGTGAAATCAGATTAGGGAGTTCTGTCCATGTATTTCACCTGCAATCAAAGACCTGACTGCAGACTCCCAGATCAGGCTGCCCCTCAAAGGCCAAGTACTGGGTCCTATGCAGCAGGAACAGGAAAAGGAGTGCTGGGGACTACCTGGCCTACATATAAGCACACATATATCTCTGCTGCTCTGTAACCCGGTAAACGTAATATGTTTCACTTAATTTTGTTATTGAGATTGATACTTCTACTTTCAGCAAAGGAAAATCAATCACATGTTTGAAGATGGCCATACAGAATAAGTCTTTTGAATCTATATCTCTGTAATAGCCATAGGCCAGGACACTAGAAATGTCTGGACATCTATTTTGCGTATATAGATCACCATGCTAGGCACTGATGAGAAACACAAGATTGTTAAAAGGGTTATTTTTCACTATGTCTACACCATATACATTGAGTTGTAATGGAAAAAGGTTGCCCTCAAACAAGAATGTGGAGGGTCTAAGGAGAAAAACAAAATACATCCAAAGGACCAGCAAAGGAGATGTTCTCAAGGTCTAAACAAGGCTCCCATGTCCTTGACCGTGGGGAGACTGGGACCACAAAATCCAAAATAAGCACACTTCACAAAAATTGGGGTTAGACTCCATTACATTAGGATTTCTGTGTAAAGCCAACATTACAGCAACTCTGTCTACGCTAAGACTATCAGACCGTCACAGAGCATGAGAAGATATGTGGTTTAGCTCCGGATGGGGGAATATAGAACTAATCATGGGCGGACAAAATGAAGGACCATATCTGGGTAGAGAGAGTGTTAATGATGAAATCAGATAGTCTTGAGCTTGAATATATGTCTACCTCTGATAGTTTATATCCAAATTACCTTATCTCACTAAATCGTAATTTTAAATGGAAACAACAATACATGCCTCATAGAGTTATTGTGAGCATTAAATGAGTACATGAAAAATATTTGTAAAAGGAACATAAAATAAACTTCATAGACAGTAGTTTTTATATAAACCATCCAAGGCATGCAGCTGATTCTTCACTGCTAGACTCAATACTAGCTAAGTTCTAAAGGCATCGTTCAAATACAAACTTGGAACAGTAAACTACATGTGCCACAATTTAGTTTTTTGCTAGAATTATAAATAATGTGGTAGTCACTTTTTCCTTAATTCTGCTCTTTCTAGGACAATAAAATAGTCTATATTATTTCTTTAATAAACATAGGTGGTTTTTCTATTTTAAAACAGGATGAACCTCACTTGGAATGGCAGCCTCAGAGGCGAGCTACTTATGAAAGAGAGATCCACAGAGACAAGTCTAGGAAAGCGGATCTCAATCCCACTTTCTTAAAAGAGATTTAAGTCTCTTTTCTGCAATCCCTTCAAAGATTTAAAAAAAAAAAAAAGTGTAGCTTTTGATAAACTTGGGCCCTCAGGTCAAGTCTTCTTCCACATAATTACAAAGCCTCCTGTATTTCAGAATGTGAATCAATGCTTAATCACCAGATAAGACAGGCATTTCCCACATCCAAGGTGATCAGTACAGCAGCTAGGTGTAGTCAGATTCAGGCAGTTTCAGGTCAAACATTAACAATAAAGTATGAGTCTGGCGTGGTGGCGCATGTTTGTAATCCAAGAGACTCAGGAGGCTGAGCCAGGAGGATCACGAGTTCAAAGCCAGCCTCAGCAACTTAGCGAGGCCCTAAGCAACTCAGTGAGACCCTGTCTCTAAATAAAATACAAAATAGGGCTGGGGATGTGGCTCAGTGGCCGAGTGCCCCTGGGTTCAATCCCCAGTGCCAAAAAACAACAACAACAACAAAAAAAACAATAAAGTATGCTACTAAGGAAAGAGAAAACAGAAAGGATTGCCATCATCTCCTGGTTCCTATCAATTCAACAAGTATGGAGGAATTCCAGGGGCTGGGGACACTGCTCAGTGGGGTACAGTGGCTGCTTAGCATACATGTATGAGGCCCTGAGAATGATCCCCAGTACTAAAAGGGGAAAAAAAAAGAAAAAGAGTTCCATGTGTACAAAAAGCTGTTTATAGAGTTCTGAAAATTCCAAAAAACATAAGACTTTAGGATTTAGCCAGGCACGGTGAAGCATGCCTATAACCCCAGTTACTTGGGAGGCTGAGGCAGGAGAACCGAGAGTTCAAAGCCAGCTTCGGCAAAAGAGAGATGCTAAACAACTCACTGAGATCCTGTCTCTAAATTAAAAAAAAAATAGGGCTGGGAATATGGCTCAGCAGTTGAGTGCCACTAAGTTCAGTCCCAGTACCCAAACAAAACAAAACAAAACAAAAAAAACTTTATGATTTAGTTTTAAAAGCCATCTGCTTCAGCAAATGGAAATAAACATGGGCCCTAGAGCAGACACATGTCCTATACTCACTCTGTCGCAGCAACCATCCACTCTTGACAAATGCCATCTCTTCACCTACAAGAGAAGAAACAGGGACGTTCAAAATGGTTTATTTGTTCCAAGTCTCAACCCTAAACCCCTTTGAAGTCAGTTGGGGAAGAATCCAAAGACAATGAACCCCACTGACCACCTGGCACTTACTGAATACTCCTCAGTGGGCCCTACCTCTCCTCCCATTCTAGGCTTCAGTCTGACCACCCACCCTGCTGAGTCTAACAGACATGAAGCAGCCCTAGGGGGACTAGGATTCAACTCTGATAAGGACTTAGGACTTCCCATAACATTTCCTGGGGGCTTAGGGTCGAGCTATTTCAGTTTCACACCTGGCACGTTCAGACAGGTTGATAGGGCCTAGTCAGTTGTGCCACACTAGTGAGAGGAGGCAGAGCAAACAAGTCAGAACAGAAAACTAGGAGTCCTCATGAAAAACCTGGACAATTTAACTCTATAAAAATAAAAAATCTAAAACAGATTTATACCAAATTTGGCAAAAACATTACAACCAGATGGCAGTAACGGGTTTACTTTTTTTACCTACAAAGCTCATATATATCCTCATATATCATAAAGAAAAGGCAATCACTTGAGAGTTTACAAAAAGAAAAACAAATGCAATAAACTCCTAAGAATATATTCAATTTCTCTCTCAATTCAAAGACAAAATTCAAAACGTAGAATTAACAACTTTACCTATCATCAGATAGGCACAAAAAAATTCCATGACACCAGCCAGAAGAAAAAGAAAGAATGATGACAAAGAATGAACACCCTTCTAGGTGGAAACCCTTCTAAAGGAGAATTTGACAAAATCTGCCACTATTTAAAAGCTCATGTACTTTTGTCAGGCACAGTGGCGCATATCTGTAATCCTAGCAACTTGGGAAGCTGAGGCAGGAGGATCACAAGTTCAAGATCAGCCTTAGCAATTTAACAAGGCTCCAAGCAACAAGCAAGACCCTGTCTCAAAATAAAAAGTAAAAAAAATAAAAAGGTGTAATCCCAGCACTTGGAAGGCTGAGGCAGGAGGATTGCAAGTTCAAAGCCAGCCTCAGCAACTTAGCAAGGCCCTAAGCAACTCAGTGAGACCCTGTCTCTAAATAAAATACAAAATAGGGCTGGGGATGTAGCTCAGTGGTAAAGGACCACTGGGTTCAATCCCCAGTACAAAAAAAAAAAAAAAAAAAAAAGTTCATTTACTTTGACCAAAAAATTTATTACTAGCAATTTGCCTTATTGATAATATATGTACAGATTCACTACATTTATATATAAGGATATATCCACATTAACATCATTTATACCACAAAATCCTAGACACATCGAGCATAGCCCACACCACAGGACTGCTTAGAAGGTGGGCACCTCCACCCAGGGCAGAACATCAGGCACCAAAAAGGAATGAAGAAATGAGGTAGAAGAACGTATGAAACAAGCACACAAACCTCTTACCTGCACCTCTATGTTCTGAAAGGACTCATGGAACCTATTCAGAATGCAAGTCTCCACAGGAGAAATGAGGCAATGCTGTGCCAGGAGGGTCAACAGTCCCCCATTACACCTTTTTCTGTATTCAAACTTATTTTCAACAATATGCCCATATTATTTTCAAGGTCAACAGATACTATTTGGCAGCTCAGATCACAGACCACTTTTGTTTTCAACTTTAATTTATTTAGAGATACTAAGAAGGTTTGGAAGGTTAGCATCCTGCAGTAAAAGCTGGAGTGTGAAACAAAAAAATGCAAATGAGTTTCCTTCGTACAACTTCATGGCTAAGCATGGCTGAATTCTCACCTTTCTCCAAATCTTTAGGAAAAGAGTTCCACAAGCCTTAGTCATCCTAATATTCCAGTATTTCAACTTTTGCCAATTCATCTAATTCATGCTGTCTGCCCTATCATGAAATAAAGTAAGATTTTCATCTTCCCCATACTATTTTTTTCTCATTTAGGTTCTTGAACAGATAAACTGAATCCAGAAAGACAGTCTCCCACTTTCTCCCAGTGGATGTGAACAGACAAGCTGCTCACTGCTGCTGCCAGCCACCTTCTGACCACAATGTGCCAGCCCACAAGTAACTGACCCTTGAGAAAGAACTCACACTGCTGAGCCACCAAATCAACTAACCCTGAAAAACAACCTAATCCAGGGCTCTCTACTAAGCAAAATTATAGGTCTCTCCTTTAAGCTGGGCTGAATTTGGGACTGCTTGGAGTCTAAAACAATCATTCTTCCATTAAAATTTAAGGCAGAGAAATAATGCTATTATATTTTCATTCAACAAATAATATTTTCTTTTATTAATTTTTGTGGTCCTGGGGAGTGAATCCAGGTGCTCATGCATGGTAGGCAAATGACCTACCATTGATCTGTACCCTTGGCGCCAACAAATACTTTTAGAGTAGCTAATGTGTGTTCAGCCTTGTACTAGACACTAAGGATACAACAGTGACTAAGTCAAAGCGCCTGCATTCATGTAGCTCACCCTCTAGTGGAAGAAACAGGTAAAATCATAAATTTAAAAGGATGGAATTTTGTAGACAGTACATCTCTGCAGTGATTATATTACCTCAGAATACAAAAATGAAAGGGATTATGCACGTATGGTAAATCATGGATATTTATATTGCAACTTCTTATTGCCATTATATCACATGAAAAAGAAAATTACCTAGTTGGGCAAGGTAGCACATGCCTGTAATCCCAGCAGCTCAGAAGACTGAAGTAGGAGGATCACAAGTTCAAAAACAGCCTCAGCAACTTAGCAAGGCCCTAAGCAACTCAGAGAGACCCAGTCTCTAAATAAAAAAGAGTGATTGAGTGCTTCTGGGTTCAATTTCAGTACCAAAACAAAGAAGTTTACCTAGAAAATTAGTTTTAAAAGATAGCTGTGGGTAAAGTCTTAAGGATCTAAAGGTTTCCTACTATCTCTGATTATGATCCACTATTTGTATGAGTCAACATCTGAATTTCCAGACACCATGCCTATTTTCTTTGGTGTTTTCTTGGGTGAGGGACGGGTTTCTTTTCATGTAATTAGGGCTCAAAGGACTTCAACAAGGAGAAACTAAACAGCTGACTTTGGAATCAAATTCCAGTCCACTTGAATCAAGATTCAAAAACCAAGGGCTGGGGCTGTGGTTCAGTGTAGAGTGCTTGCCTAGCATGTGTGACGCACTGGGTTCAATACTCAACACCACATAAAAATAAAAAAATAAGTTATTTTTAAAAAGATTCAAAAAGGAGAGAAATATCTACATCTAAAGGACATTGTAAACGTATCTTTGGTATGCCTCAGTAAAATAGTTCAACACTGTTAGAAAAGGGAAACTGGGACTGTAACAAAGAAGAACCTGGAACTGTAAAAGAAACTCACTACTTTTTGAAAGAGTAATTCTATTAACTCAAGTAGCTTCTTATCTGGAAGCACCCTGTCTACCTTTAGTCATTATACAGAACAATCTCATGTGTCCCCCAGCGCCTAGATTTCTATCTCTAACACTAGTTTTGTCTAAAAGGAGCCAGTGATCCTTGAAAATGAGCTGATTACTTTAGAGGCAGGATACCTCAAGATGTACCTATGATGTTCCATTGTTGAAAAACAGATGCACTGGGTACAGTGCCATGCTCCTACAATCTCAGCTACTTGAAAAGTTGAAGAGGATGGCTTGAGTCCAAGAACTGAAGGATAGCCTGGATAACACAGTGTAACCGTCTAATAAAAAAAAAAAAAAAAAAAAAATTGCTTTCACATATGCCTGTAATCCCAGCAACTTGGGAGGCTGAGGGAGAATGATTTGCCAAGTTTAAGGCTAGCCTCATTAGCAAAACGTTGTCTCAAAATTTAAAAAGTAAAAACAAGGGTTGGGGGAAGTTGGAGCTTTGACTCGGTGGTTGTGTCCCTAGATTCAATCCCTGATATCCAAAAAAAAAAAAAAAAAAAAAAAAAAAAGCTTTCAGAAATGCCTTTAAAAAGGATAAATAAGCTAGATAAATTAAGGGCATCTAATGGCCAAATTAGGCATGTCAAATTCAAATAATTACTGTTCTTAGAACCAACAGAGGATGAATGGCATCCTAAGTGGAAAAAGATTAAAATAAGGCAGGACAGTGTGGCACACACCTGTAATCCCAGCAACTTGGGAAACTAAGGCAGGAGGATTGCAAGTTCAAAACTAGCCTCAGCAACTTAGCAAGGCCCTAAACAACTTAGCCAGACCCCATCTCTAAATAAAATATAAAAAGGGCCAGGGATGTGATTCAGTGATTAAACATGCCTGGACTCAATCCCTGGTACTTAAAAATTAAAAAAGGATTAAAGTAAGATACATTGTTATAAAATGTGCTGGAAGAAAAGATATATCTTCCAGGGTAAGTTTGATTTTAGCCAGTTGAGGGCCTGGGGATTAGTTTTGTTAAAAAACTGAAACATTTTTATTTTGTATAATATCCCCTCATTGGATAATTCCAATGGTTATTGTGCTAACAGTGAGGGATATGTGCAGCTTTTACTATCTAAGATCAGGATTTTCTTTTCAAGAGAAAAAAAAATGTATAGACTTCTAAGGTAAGGGTTCAAGGTTCAAGTATACTAAAACTCAGGTAGCAGAGAAGATCTAGTCACAAGCTTGAAACCAACCTAAACTTCTCCTGCTGAGGAGAAATGGCCCTGGAGAAATGAACCATGGATTCAACAAACTAAATTATGTTCTGAGGGATGTGAAGGCAATCTGGTTGTGACATCAGTCATCCCACTGATCACCAGGGTTGATTCAGCTGATCTGATTAGCTAGGTAGGTATCTGTTCCCCCCTCACTGTTACATGTGTGTTTCTCCCAAAGCTGTGTGCTTGGACAATCTTCCCTGATACAGGAAGACCATTCTTCAGTCAAGGGTAGCTGCACTCCCCTCCTAGAACTTACAAACAAGCTTTCAAGGAATGCATTGAGAGTAGTTACTTGTACTCGTTGGGTGGGCACTTACAGACCAATCTCCGGAAAAGTCCAAGGAAGTCAAAAGAATATAATAGTCCCATGATCGTGAGAGCTTTCTAAGTCTCCTTATGGAATCATTACCCAGATCAGAAGTGTTGTTAGCCACAGATCTTCTTGGTGCACTGAAGCTGGGACACATAACATCTGACAGGGACAGCAAAGTGGCAGCCATCTGAGTGCAGGAGTAAGCACTTTATCCTAACTAAAGAGATGTATATCCTTTGTCTACATCTACTGTGTTGACCTCCACACTGGTATTACCACTACACGGAGCACTACTTGACTCATCATTTTCCTCCATCAGCAGCAACTTATCCTGGCCTCTAGTGTCCAACCCACAGGCAATATGTGACACAAGCCAGACCCTCCACATCAAGCAGGATAAATAAAATACACCAAAGAAAAGTTCTTCAATAAGCAGCTGCAGCAGGGTATGGTGACAGATGCCTGTAATCCAAGCTACTCAGAAGGTTGAGGCAGGAGGATCGTAAGTTTAAGGCCAGACTGAGCAATTTAGCAAGACTGTCTCAAAATAAGAGAGAGAAAGGTCTGGAAATGTAGTCAAGTGGACGCAAGTCGCCCTGGGTCCAATTCCTAGTACCACAAAAAGGAAAAAGAGAAAAAGAAACATCAATTCATTCTAGTCCTTCCTGAAATGCTAAAATAAAAAGTTAAAGTAAAAACAAGGCCTAGGGCTGGGGATATAGCTCAGTTGGTAGAGTGCCTGCCTTGCAAGCACAAGGAAGGCCCTGGGTTCAATCCCCAGCACCACAAAAAAAAAAAAAAAAAAAAAAAAAAAAAAAAAAAAAAGGCCTAAATCCAAAAAAGAGAAAGAGGGAATGGCACTAAAGACAAAAGGAGATAAGACGATTAACATTTTGTCCAAAGCAATTGGACAACTGGTAACTAATTTAAATTTGGCCTTCTCTGCTTTATCATATGTTAACAGAAGCAAAAACACAGCAAGCCAAGTCCTATAACAAAACACTGGAAAGCTTCAGAAAATGGAAGTATAAGAGAATTCTAAAGATAGTATGAGAAAGCACTGAATGACTTAAGAGTCACTGAGGCCTTCCACCCATCCAGATAAGGGTCTTCCCTGATCCTGAGGATGCCCCAGCACAGCTCTTAGTGGCCAAGAGACGTCAATTTTATAAGAGGAATATAGGATATGTAGGTCTTAAACTCTCAGTCCTCTTCCTTTACTTACTTACTAGATGCTAACTCAGCCAGGGGCACAGTCTGAGAGGAATGACTTACTGATACTGATACATGTGGGAGCTCTTCAAACAAAAAAAAGTCAGACTCTACTAATACCCTAACAGGGAAGCATACCAGATGATAAATTACAAATAAACAAGACTTTCAATCTGTTTTTTTTTTTTTGGTTTTTTTTTTTAGTAAATCTCTCTTAAATAGGTACAGAGAGCAAGCATCATAAAACATGTGAGGAAAGTCTAGACCAAAAAAGATAAAGATTAAAAAGGGGGAAGGACAATCTCACAAAAATCAGAGACAATGCAGGAACCAAAAGCAAACTTAAATGTGCCCCAAACAATTATCATAAAAGAAATGATGTTGCATCCAAAAAACAAAAACAGAAGGTTCTAAAATAGAAACATTCAAAGTTCTCAGTTAAAACTGATAACCACAGTTGGGTGCCCCTGTAATCCCAGCGGCTCAGGAGGATGAGGCAGAAGGATTGCAAATTCAAAGCCAGCCTCAGCAAAAGCAAGGCACTAAGCAACTCACTGAAACCCTGTCTCTAAATAAAATACAAAATAGGCTGGGGATGTGGCTCAGTGATCAAGCGCCCTGAGTTCAATCCCCAGTACCCCCACCATAAAAAAAGATAACTACAACTAAAAGTTCAATACACTGGGGATGTACTCAATGGTAGCACACAGATGCATGCCAGGCCCTAGGCTCAATCCCCAGCACAACCAAAATACAAATAAAAAACAAATTCAATAGAGGAATCTTTCTCTGAAATAAAGGGAGGAAAAAAGTTGAAGAGATGGGGTGGAGTACAGAATAGAGGATGAGCATGTAATATACTCTGCTTAGGATTAAGGACATAGGTCAGCAATAGAGTCATGTGCTTATTAGCATGAGCAAGGATTACAGGAAAGTTTCAGAAAAAAAAAACACTGAGAAAAGAGCAGAGAAGGAATACCAGACAGAACCAGACAAAATAGTTCTAGACTCAAAAGTGTCATCAAGCAGTCAAGCAGGAAGAACTTTGAAAGTAAGTAAGATTACTGTGAAATTTCAGAATGCTAGGTACAAAATATACATATCTAAAAATGTCTCAAAGAAAAAGAGGAGTCACATTAAGGGCCAGCAGTCACCAAGGTGCACAACACCTTTGCGGACAACACGAGAAGCTGGAAGACAATGGGGCAAGAGAGAAAATGACTTCCTAGACAGAATTCCATACTGGGTCAAATTTAAAGACATTTATGCCCGTACTAAAAGTCTTAAGATTTGCCTTCCATGTACCCTGTATCCTGCTTCCAAAACATAATAAAAAGTATGTTCCATAAGAGAACAAACCAAGAGAAACTAGGAGATCCATTTCATAAGGGGACAAAAGAAAGAAAATTCCCAGAAAGACAGTTGTCTAAGGATTTGGAAAAAGTGTTACCCCACCCTAACTTTACACTGTTTAGGTGACCAAGCTTAATTTCTACCCCACACCAATCTTTGAGGGCAGGATGCCTGAAGGCCAGAAGTTCCTCTTCAGGTAGGTAAACCAAAACTGTTTGGACCTAAGATGGTTGCTAGAGGGACCACCAGAAAAATCTCTTATTTCATTTATTAAAATGAAATACATGGATATTCCTCCACTTTATCAGTCTATCCCTCCTAATTTCTTTTACCCCCAAAGATCCCAACCCCCAAGGAGTAAGAAGTTGATTTGCAAGTTTATCTCCCACTTTTCTCCTTCACTGTTCAATTGGTGCTCAGTCTTGTTATTGGTTCCACAACTCTGAGAGGGAAAAAGAACCCTACCTTTGGAATCAAAAATTGGTAATGAAATAACCAGTACATCTTGAACAGAGTACTTTAGGGAGACAAATAGGAACTGACTTTACTAAGAGTTTAAGATTGATGGAGTACACTAAAGTGTTTTACAAGGCAGCAAAACTCTCACACCCTAGTAAAACAGGAATTTATAGATACAAAGGGAACATGGAATCTCAAAAGAGAAACTATCACGAACTACTGGAATGCAAAACAAACAACTGATGAGCAACCTAGCTGTGCCCTTGTGGTACCATCCTGCCTTGCCAAATGGCTGATGAAAAAGCAACAAATGGCAAGATAACCACAAGGCATCAGGTGGAACCACAACCTTAGGGAACATGACCGTAGAAATGACCATAATGAGCCTCGTTGTAAGAGGAGGAGGAACACATCTGGGTGGAGATTTAAGATGCTTATGAGATATGCAAAGTAGAAAGTAGCATGATTCCAAGGCAAGGCACAAGCAAAACTGGTATGGAATTGAGTAAACTCACCCTGACTCCACCTCTAGTTCAGTCCCCTACTCTCTCTCTGTAAATGTTAAAATCCTAGACCAAGAGGAGGAGACTAACTTTGTCTGAGATTGCCAACACTCCCATTCTGGAGTCTAAATAAATTTTACCTTTATCATAAATCTCTTGCTCTGCTATTAAACCTGATGCATCCTTAAATACTTTTCTATGACATAGTAAAGAACCTGAAGGGGGCTGGAAGTGGAGCTCAGTGGTGTGCACTCATACCTTGCATGCATGAAGCCCTGAGTTCCACCCCAGCACCATTTTAAAAACAAAACAAACAAAAAAACCTGGAAGGTCCAAATAGAGGCCTCCTCTGCTCCTGGAGACCTCCTCAAACCCCTGTGTCGTAATATTTTCAGTCTGAGTAGAGGTCTTTGCTCCCAATGACTCCTCACACTCCCATAGGGTGACATGTAAAATCAAAAGATTACATTTAGGGCTTGAGGTGCAGCTCATTAGCAGAGTATGTGGTTAGCAAGCGAGGAATGTTTCTCAAATGGCTTAAAAGTACAGTAAGTTAAAATACCCTTGAGGGTCGAAATTTGAACACACCCTAGAAGCAAAAAACAAAACAAAAAGCCTTCCACAATACATGATTGAATTAAGTCTCTGAAGGAACAGAAATATTTGTTTCTTTGCCTTGGCATGCTGAACTCCACAGCACTCCACAGTTTATTTCAGCTTTTCACTATTTATATCCTGGAACAAGACCTAAGGCATAAACTAAAACTCATCAGCTAAGTTCTGCTGCTAGTCTCTAGAGGATAAAACACATTGCTTTCACACCAATAAAACGTAAAGCTTAACATAAACCATATTTGGTAATTCATATTATTTTAAATTTTAATTCAAGTCATTTTAAAAAGCACTGACTGCAAAAGGACCAATTTAACTGGTGGGAAGAAAATACTGCCTTTGGACTGTGACAATTCTGGGCCTGAAGCTACTTTGCCTTTTACTCACTAGCATGACTTTGGGCAAGTACTAAACTTCTCTAGGCCTCAGTTTTTGTTCCTGAATAACAAGACACATTAGTTAGCTCACAGGATTATTGTAAAAATTAAACGAGATATGTCCAAAGAGGCTTATAGTAGACACTTCACAAATAAGAACTGTTTAAAAAAAAAAAAAAACCTTAAAATTACACATACTACTAATTTGTTTCAAGAACTGGAATTCAAGGTCTACAACTGATTTATAGTAGTTTAAGGTCCTCTAGTTTGTTTTCTCACTTAAGCTATAAAAGATGCTTCTTTAATGCAAAGAAGGAACACTCATCTATGTTCAAGGGCAATAATGAAGAGTCAAAGAGAAGTCCAAGGTATACTTCAAAACGACAAAGAAAATAGTAGAGTTGAGGGACCCACCACATAGAGGTCAGTTCATATGTGGTGCTGGCCATTTCTAGTTGGGGGCCACTTTTTAATAGCAAATCTAATATAAGTACCATCACAGAGCAGACAAGCCAAGAAGGCAAAAAGGCAAGAAAGTCCAATTTTATGCTCCCAAAATCAACTTTGGAAGCAAATATACAATAAACTGATGATACCTGGGTTAGCTAGTTCCCTTTGTCACATTTTAAGTTTGCTCTTTGCAGTTTTTTAGTAGTTACTGCCATTAGTAATTCTTTAATATCCAGCAAGAGAAAAGAAAAAAGGAGAAAGAAACCAAATATTAAGGCAAGCTTAGAAGTACAGCTAAACTTTCTGAATAAGAAACCTCCATCTTCCCAAGGAAGACTATTACTCCAAGAGTAGTATCTGCCCTAGAGTGGGGATGCACAGCTTTAACCTAAGCTACTTTGGAGCAAGCAGGAGGATCCTAAATTTGAGGTCAGCCCAGGCAACTCCTTGAGACACTGCCTCAAAATTTAAAAATAGAAAAACAGCACCCCTTAGGTTCAATCCCCAGTACCTAAGATGATATCCAACCTTTCTATACCACTGCTGAATATATTTCATAAATTCAGTCCTTGGGATGATCAGGAAACTTACAAATTGTGTTAACATCCTTAAAATATAATGCTAGGTAAAGAACCTACCTCAAGTTCTGAGTTGTTTTCTGCAGTCCACCTCAAAAAGCAACTTACCAACTACATTAGGACAGAAGCAATGTTATCTGACAGAAAGATCCTGCAGCATAAATCTAATTCCTGCCCTCACCCAGATCAGGTGAAGGAGAAGAAAGTCAAGTAAAGAAATTCCTGTAGTACAAGGTAAACACCAGACACAAGGGAAGCCCAGGCAGGCACCTGCCAGACCAGAGTGTTTCTTCCCAAGACACCTGTCCTATGTTAACCAGCAGTCCAGCCAAGGGTTAGGAACTTCCAGGCCCTAGAAACACTCCTGAGCTCCACACCTGAACCAGTGGCAGCAATACTCCGTGCACATGCAAGCCCTTAAGCATATCCACCCACTGCAAAGGTAAATCTACAAATGAACTGGTGAGTGCATGTTTGGGTCATTGATTTGTTCAACCAACATGGAGGAAAATAAGTAAACAAACAGGTAAAAGTCCCAGTTTGGGCCCTAATTCCCGGAGTGACTTCAGACAAGTCGACAAGTCACTTACACGAGCACTGGTTCCCTCTGAGGCCACAGGAGGCCATGGAATATTCCTCTCTCTTCCTTGAGGCAGAGGCTCCTCCCTTTCATAGTCAAATGGTAGGCACCAAAAAAAGTCAATGATTTTCTGGAGCCAGGACTCGGTTAACATTTTGAATTAGCCATGTTCTCTAGACGTTTCAATAATCCACACCATTTCTTTCCTGTACCCACCCTGAAACAACTATGAATTTATAATTCGCTCATTTATGAAGCCTCTTCTATGTGAACTGCTGTACATATGGGATTAAGAAACAAACAACAACAAAAAAACCCTATTCCGACGCAAAATAAAAATCTCTGTCCTCCGGAGTTCTCAATCGAATTGGGTCACAGAATCAAATGCAAAAATAAATAAAAGATATAATGTACACTAAGTACCTAAAACAGTGTAAGCTTAACAGCGAGTAAAATGAATCAGAGGCGGGCCCCACCCGCAGGCGCAAAGCCCCAGTGCTATTCCCGACTCCTAAAAGGAGGCGACCGCCGACCAGCAGGCGGGAGGACTAACAAGGTCGCAAGCTCCCCCTCCATGCTGAGGCCAAGCATAGGAAGACCCGAGGCGCAGGATCCGCGGAGGCTCCTGAATGAAGGAAGGGCAATAGCAGGCCCCTGCGGCGGGACGTGTGCAGAGTTCACACAAGGCCAGGAAGGGGCAGGGCGGTGGCCTCAGGTGGTCGCGCACCCCTGGGTATCTCTGAAGGGTCTGAGGCCGAAAACGGAGACGCATCGTACGGCCCTGAGGGGGGAGGGGAATCCCTTCGGAGGGGCGCGGGGCTGGGTGGCTCTAAGGGACACTAGGATAGAACAACTCCAAGAAGAGGAGGAGGCAAAGTGGTTAGAGAAGTGAGGCGGGTCCCCTTGGAAGAGCGCGGAGCTGGGCGGCTGCAGAGGATTAGAAGAGGGGCGCTGGGAAAGGGAGGGGGGAGAGAGGGGTGGAGAGGTGGGGGTGTCCCCTCAGCGGAGCGCGGGGCTCAGCGGCTCTGGGGAGGATACGAGGGGACGCCGGGAAAAAGGGAATGCTCTGTAATGCAGAGGCGGGGGTCCCTTCAGAGGGGCGGGGGAGAGCACGGGAGGCGCGGGGCGACGCGAGAAAAGGTTCAGGAGAAGCGCGGGAAGGGGGAAGCCCCGCGGGCCGGACTGGGGAGGTGGGGGAACTCGGGTCGCCCCTACCCAACGGGCACAGTCACCTGCGAACGCTCGGGCCGCGGGCGAGAATCAGCGGGGAGCGCAAGGACGCCGCTGGATTCTTGAGCTCCGACTGCCGCACCTCCGGCGTCCGGCGTCACGGCCCAGGCAATGCGCAGGCGCGGGGCACGCCGGAAGCTGTAGGTTGGCGAGTCCGGGGGGCGGGGGGGCCGGGGGGGGCGGAGGACGGCGTCTCCGAGGGAAAGGGGGAGGATGGGCGCGGTTTAGAATGGCTAGCCTCTGGAGTTCACCGCTGGGAAGACTCGGTAGCTCGCTACCTTGGCTGATAAATACCACTCGCTAATGAAAAGGGCCAGTGCTCCTTAGAGAAATGGACGACTGTTGGAACCCGGGCACACGGAAGCGGAGCCTGGAACTCTATGTAGGCCAGAAATAAGGAAGTGCTTAAAAAAAAAAAAAAAAAAATCAAGAATGAGGGCAAGACAACACGAATCGACGTAAAAGAACACCCAAGGGTCAAACCCAGAAGAATTTTAGCAATAAATTACATAGGATTAAATAATAATCTAGAATACAAAATAGACTGTAGTAATATAAATAAGTGATTAAATAAGTAACTGGAGCTGGGCGTGGTGGCCCATGCCTGTAATCCCAGCACCTGGGAGGCTGAGGCGGGAGGATCGCGAGTTCAAAGCCAGCCTCAGAAATTTAGTGAGGCTCTAAGCAACTCAGTGAGACCCTGTCTCTAAATAAAATACAAAATAGGGCTGGGGATGTGGCTCAATGGTGGAGTGCCCCTGGGTTCAATCCCCAGTACCAAAAGAAAAAAGAAAAAAAAGAAATAACTGGAGAAGGGATAAACTTCCCTACAATAGAATTGTAAGTATTAATACCCCACTCAGAGGGGCGTGTTGGTCCCGGATATTCCCAAAATACCTCACCAGTCCTTATAACCATCAGGGTTATCAAAAACCAGAAAATACTCAGATGTGGTGGTATATGCCTGGGGTTGAGGCAGAACTTTAAGTTGGAGGCCAGCCTGGGCACATTAAGAGACCCTTCAACTTAAGGAGACCCCGTCTTAAAATAAATAAAAGTACTGGAAAGACATATGTCAGTGGTAAAGCTCCTCTGGGTTCAATCCCTACAACCAAAAAATTAAAAAAGTAAAGAAAAAAGAAGCCAGAAACACTGAAAACCTGTCATGCAATGTGGTGGCCTGGATGGTATCCTGGAACAGAAAAAAAGTACATTAGTGAAAAAACTGCAAATTGCAAATAAAATTTTCAGCGTAGTTAATAGTTTTTTAAATAATTTTTTAGTTGCAAATGGAACCAACACTTTTTTTTGTTGTTGTTTATTTTTATGCGGTGCTGAGAATCAAACCCAGTGCTAGGCAAGTGCTCCATCACTGAGCCACACAACCCCAACCCAAGTTAATAGTTTTGACAAACAATTTTGTACCATGATTATGTAAAATGGTAACATTAGGAAAAACTGTGAAGAGTATACTATCATAACTTTTCTATAAGTCTAGAATTACGCCGAAATGAAAAGTTTATCTTAAAAAAAAGATAATGGAGTGGAGGAATGTTAGTTATCCTTATTGCTAAACTTTTAATGTTTTGAATCCCTGTGGGGTCTCTCAGGATGGGGTAGAGGTACTGTCTAGAAAAGGTCTTGAGGCAGCTTCTTGGCAACCCTACTCCTGGGGCGCAGAAAGTGTTCTACGTATTTCTTATGGAAAGTTCAGTCCTTGTCCCAGATGCCAATCCAGTAATGAATACACAGTTTTGAGAAAAAAGAAGAATGTTTATTGCTTTGCTTGCAAAGGAGAAGCACAGGGGTCTCCTGTCCCAGAGATTGTGATTCTGATTCTGCCTATGAGCAGGAACAGGGGGCTTTTAAAGAGGTGAGTCAAAGGCTACATTCCACAGGATACCTGTTGGGAGTTGCAATTCACTTGTTAATTTGGGAGAGAACCATTTCTGAGATCTTCTGGTGCCATCCACAAAGTCTGATTTACTTCTTTCCTGTGGTGTGCGTGTGCTCAAGAACAGAAAATTCTGCCTAGATGGGGAAGAAAGGCAATTCTGTTTCCCCTGAGATTATGGAGAGGGGGAGATTACAGAGGAGCAGGGAGAGAGGAAAAGAAAGAAAATGTTCATTTTAAAAATAAATTGCAATGGCAGAGCAGCAAGGGTTGTATTCAGAGCATAAAGTGTACCACTGTTACATATTGATCTGACTGGTGGGTATAGTTATGTAAGTACAAATTATCCAACTGAACACTATAGATTCGTTCACTTTCCTGTACATACAAACTATAGCTAAATAAAAAAGGAAAAAATTTTGGGACAGTCCTGTTGTTATTGGTATTCAAAACCTTAGACTGTGTAAGTAAGGGCTCCTATCTTGACCCAACTCCTCTCTGGGGAAAGAAATGCAGCATGGAAATTCCTATGACACTACATACCTGATCTTCTGCAAGATAATGTGGCTTAGTTAACACAAGAGTTCAAGGACAGGCATCATTTGAAATTCTTTCTGGTTCTGCCACTCATGGATGAGCTATGGCAAATTGACTGACATCAAGGTTCTTGACCAACTGTGAGTAAGACTGTTAGTATAGCCCTGACTGCCTTCAGTGTTACTTTTAGGAATCTTTCAGTATTTGGATTTGGACTATCCAAAAATGCCACTAACATGTCTTTGAGTGATGTGATGAGACTGTTGCCAACATTTCTTTTTCCTTTTCTGCATTTGCCAAATTTTCTTTAATGGATATGACTGATTGTGTAACAGGAAAAAGTAGTATTTGAACTCAATTTGGTTTAAGTAAGTATTCCAAGAGTTGGAGTAGGGAGTGTCCCCTAGTATGCTTTCTGGTTTAGCAAAATTGACTTTCTGTCCAAGTTCACTGACTAGAAGAGTCCAGGAGAAAGAAGCCAGCTCAGGTGAGGATACCTACTTTCTAACCCCATTTCTGTCTATACGGAATATGTGGGGAGGTCTGTTCTGAGCCCAAGAGTGGAACTTCACATACACTTGCCTACAATTGAGGGTACTCCATGGCCCTCAGTTCCATCAAACCAAATTACCTGTTGATTAGCTCCACTTCCTTTCTGACCCAGTTATTAGTGTAGCATTTTTTACTTGAGGGGAAAAAAAGAAGTGATAGGTCCTTGTGATTAAAAAAAAAACAAACGCCCAAATAGAGCATGAAATAAAATGCCACATCACCCCTGCCACATACCACATAATTTGGATTCTTCAAGACACAGGAGTTGTAATGAACACTTTGGATTTCTGATTTCTTGTATCTTTTTGAAATGCTTCATAGGTGACCATGTCCTCCCTCTTTCTTCTCCTTTTCCTCCTCTCCCTCCTTCTCTTTCTCTTCTTCTTCTTACTGGGGATTGAACCCAGGGGTGCTGTATTAATCAGGGTTCTCTAGAGGATGAGAATCAACAGGAGGTATGATTATATAAAGGGGATTTTTTTAGATTGCCTTCACAACAAGAAGCTGAATAGTCATTGTGGTCATTCGCAGGCTGGAGAGCTGGAGGAACCAGTAGCTGTGCAGTCCATTGATCCCTCTTGTTCTGAGGGATCAATGGTGCTACCCTAGTCCCAAACCCAAGGCTTCTGGAAACTCCCTGGAGTATCACTGGCAGAGTCCGCTTTGGAAGAGTGAAGGAGCAAGAGTCTGATACCTCAGGCAATCCCAGGAGCAATCAAGAACCCGTTCAAGAAGAATCAAGCTTGCATCTGCTGCTGCTTCATTGATCTTCCAACATTTATTCCATCCAAGAATGAAATCCTATTGGGTGGTGCTTAGAGAGCGTTTCCACTTCAGTTAGTCATCCCACATGCCAGTCATTCCTAGACATACCCTCATTGACACACCCAGAAGCCTCTTAATCTTCAGCATATCTTAATCCAATCAAGTTGACATTCAAATTAACGGTTACAGTAATTAACAGTTACAGGTGCCCTATCACTGAGCTATATTGCCAGCCCTTTTAATTTCCTAATTTGAGTCAAGATCTCAGTTACCTAAACTGACCTCAAACTTGCAATCCTCCTGCCTCAGCCTCTTGAGGGGTTGGGATTACAGGCATGCAAAACTATTCCTCTCTTCTTCTTTTTTGGTACTGGGATTTAACCCAGGGGCACTTTACCACTGAGTTTACATCCTCTTTTTTTTAATGTTTTAATGTTTTATTTTGAGATAGGTTCTCTCTAAGCTTCTTAGGACCTTGCTAAATTGCTGAGGTAGGCCTTGAATTAGCAATCCTCCTGCCTCAGCGTCCAGAGTTGCTGGGATTACAGGCATGGACCACTATGCCCAGCTGGAAATTTTTTAAATATGAATAAAGTCACAGAGGTGGCAGGTACAGTGAAGCATTGTAACAGTGGTTCACTTTATTCTTTGAATATAACCCTTGCTGCTCTGCCATTGCAACTTATTTTTAAAATGAACATTTTCTTTCTTTTCCTCTCTCCCTGCTCCTCTGTAATCTCCCCCTCTCCATAATCTCAGGGGAAACAGAATTGCCTTTCTTCCCCATCTAGGCAGAATTTTCTGTTCTTGAGCACACACACACCACAAGAAAGAAGTAAATCAGACTTTAAGGATGGCACCAGAAGATCTCAGAAATTATTATCTCCCAAATTAACAAGTGAATTGCAACTCCCAACAGGTATCCTGTGGAATGTAGCCTTTGACTCACCTCTTTAAAAGCCCCCTGTTCCTGCTCATGAGCAGAATCACAACCTCTGGAACAGGAGTCCCCGGTGCTTCTGCTTTGCTAGCAAAACAATAATCCTCCTTTTTCCTTTTTCTCAAAATCATGTCTGTATTACTGGATTGGCATTAGGGACAAGGATTGAGCTTTCAGAAATAGTAGCGTTAGGTAGTAGCTAACAACGAGCAGTGAAATGCATGGTAAGGTCTTTAGAGTCTTCTACTTTTAAAGTGAGTGAGAAAGCAGAGTGATAGTTAATTTGTAGAAAATAGACAGAAGCAAAGGAGCTAATGGGAAAATACATCAAAAGAAAAGGATTAATGAGACTAACCCTTGACAAGGTCCATTGATGTTGATGAAAAGCTAGGAATTTTAGCTATAGGTGTCTCCATGTGCCTGGGAAGGAAGTTTCCTTTAGTTGCGCAGGTGCACTAAGGTAACTTCTGACCAGCTATTGACCCCAGTGCCCACATTGGGATTGACCTGTAGATGAAGCCCCCCTATATAGGATGGCCACCATGACAATTTCAGAGAGGACCAACTAAGCTCAAAAACTCCACCACTAGATGTGAAGGAGTTGAATACCTGATTGACAAAGAGTACAGAATGTGGTCCCTAGTTCTCCTGGCAAACATCAAAGAGTAATAAATTTGGAAACAGCATTGACTCCTTTGTTGTTCTCTGCTTGGAGATGGTCCACTCTTTCTCTTGAAAGTGCTCTCTGCTTAAGCCTTATTTTACTTTTACTTTAATTTCATCTATAATAAAGTTCTCTTGCATGACTTTTTGTGACTGACTTTAAGTTTTCTTTCATCGGAACACAAGAACTGAGGTTTGAAGTTTCAGCTCCCTGCTTTCCTGTGACAGTAGGGCTTAAGCTACTTCACAATCTTCAATAGCACCCCAGGTCCATCCCAAACTGACATGCAGTCCTGGTGAGAGAAGACCACAGGTCAAGCTGATGCAAAGTCCAATCAGTCCAGAACTAGCTATCCCTTCAATCCTGATGGCTACCCCTTTGCTCTTACTATAAGGGAATTCTGGAACTATCTCTTTTGGGAGGGAAAACAATGAGTTTTGCACATTTAAATTTGGCTTCATCTTGCCCTCAACATTTACTGGGAAACTGTCGTGTTTTCAATGTGGGTTGTCTCAGCCAAAACTCACTGAAACTTCATTCCCAATATAAGTGTTAAGTGAGGTGGTGAGGTCTTTCAAGGTTCCCTTAAGAGGGAGAAATGACTTTCTCACAGAAGTGAATTCTCACTCTCTTGGGACTGGACTGTTACTAAGAAAATGGGTCATGACCAAAAATATTTAAAAAAAAAAAGAAAGGAACAAAAGAAAAGGCAGATGAAGGCCTTGCGATACAACTCAGTGACAGAGTGCTTGCTTAGAATGTGTGATGCCCTGGGTTCAATCCCAGGTATCACAACCACAACAACAAAGAAGAGTCAGTTGTTACAAAGTGAGAGCGCCCCTTATGATCTGCCTCTTTTGCATTATGAGCTGTGAAGCACATGAGGCCCTTGCCAATATCATGCTTTTGAATTTTCCATCCTCCAAACTCTGGCCCCAGATAAATTTCTTTCCTTTATAAATTACCCTGTCTCAAGTGTTCTGGTATAGCCACAAAAAAACAGACTAAAACAGACTTGGTTTTCTTGAGACAGTTGAATTCACTTCTCAGGAGAGCTGATGGTTTTTTGCCCAATATAAACATTAAGCTAGGTCTAAGGGTATGACTCAGTTGCATAGCACTTAGCTAGTGCATATGAGACCCTGGGTTTGATTCCCCGCACTGAAAAATAATAAACAAATAAATAAAACCAAACAACAACAAAAATCACGTGAAGCTGCCTATGTACACCAGAGTAGTGAAAGGAGATGGGGTGCAGTCTGGCACAGGCAGTCTTTTAGTTAAGCCCTGTTTATAGGTCTATTTTTCACTCTCTCCCTACCTCCCACCCTCCTGTACCCCACTGCTGCTTCAGTTTGTTGTGTTGCTCACTAGTTGTTGGACATCTCTCATCTATTTCTCAGGATTATAAAGAAGGACAAAAAATGTGTTCTCAGTCTTCCTATTTCAAATCCAAAGCCTCCAACCCCAATGGCTTCCTATCATGCTCAACCATCTCAAAATATCCAGTTAAATCATGGTAACTTGTTTTCCAGGACTAGTGAGGATCCACGCTTTTAAAAATACTTTTTCTTTTACCTTAATAATGACTTGGGGGCTGGGGATATAGCTCAGTTGGTAGAGTGCTTGCCTTGCAAGCACAAGGTGGCCATGGGTTCAATCCTCAGCACCGCAAAAAACAAAAACAAAAACAAACAAACAAAAAAAAAAAAAAAAGAAAAATGACTTGGAAGGGCAGAGAGTCAGATTTCTATATTTGTTCCAATAAGTTGAACCAAAACTGAATTTTATACTCTCAAAAAAAAACTTTGCCTACAGCTGAATGGTGAATAGAAAACAGTAGTATTGTCCTAGTAAGTCCTCATTTTATACAACAAACTCAATGGATTAACAAGGGAAACATTAAGATTCCAATACCAAAAAAAAAAAAAAAAAAAACAGGCAAAGGACATATGAATAATTCATTCACAAAGGAGAAAAATGTAAATGCAGAATGCAAATGAATCCTGCCTAACCCAAGTGTGCTTTATCACTGAGCTACATCTCCAGCTCTTTTTTATTTTGAGATAGGGTCTTTCTTGCTAAATTTTTAGGCTCTCATAAGTTGCTAAGGCTAGCCTTGAATTTGTGATCCTCCTGCCTCAGTCTCCCAAGTTGCTGGGATTACAGACTTGTGCCACCCTGCCTGGCTAGTTTATTCTCTTTAAGTCAGCAATTCTACTTTGACATGATTATTCCATGGTAAACAGAAACTCAAGCCAAAAATAGTTTACAAGGATAGACATCGTATATCTAAGAAATGAAAAGCAATCATTTCAAACTCAATCAATTGGCAAAAATTAAGAAGTTTATGTTAAGTAAGACAAATATGTGAAGCTATCACAGCTCATCTCTAACTGGGGATAGTGTGGCTTGGCAAACACTTTGAAGAGCAATTTGGTACTAAGAAGTTTCAAGGTGCAGGTACCCTGTTACCAAGCAATTCTGCTTTCAAGTAAATACCTCAGACTAATATATTCAAGTTTTTTGACCATCACCTACAGTATACATTTACTTTATAATTATAATTATAATTATATTAGCCAGGGTTCTCCACAGCAACAGAACCAATAGGGTATATACGGATTACAGAAAGAAATTTAAATGGAATTGATTCATGTGATTATGGAAGCCCAAAGTCCCACAGTATGCTGCCTGCAAGGTGAAAGGTGAAAAGCACGGAAGCCCAGTCATGCAGTGCCAACACAAAGGCATAAGCCTGACAACCAAGAGACCCAGTAAGGTAAGTCCCAATCCAAGTCTGAACCAAAAGCTCTGACATCCGAGAACAGATGATAGCTGTAGCAGCTAAGAGAGAGCAAATTCACATTTCCATGTTTTTGTTCTGTTCAGACTCAGAAAAGACTGGATGATGCCTACCCACAACAGAGAGAGTGGGTCTTCTTTACATAGTTTACCAATGCAAGTACTAACTTTCCCCAGAAACACCCTCACAGACATATCATAGAAATATTGTCTTACTAGTTATCTGGGCATCCTATAGACCAGTTAAGTTGACAGATGAAATTAACCACTGCAATAATACATGTAAATAATATTTTTTAAAACTACTATAAAGCCAGGAATGGTAGCACATGCCTGTAATCCCAGAGACTTGAGAGGCTGAGGCAGGACGATCACAGGTTCAAAACTAGTATCAGCAACTTAGCAAGGTCTGAAATAACTTTGTGGGACCCTGTCTTAAAATGAAAAATAAAAAGGGTTGGGGATGTAGCTCAGCGGTAAAGCACATCTAGGTTCACCCAGTACCAAAAATAAACAAATAAATAAAACAAATATTTTCTTATTCTGTGCCATGAGCTCTGTTTTCTTATTTTGCATAATAGTTCATTTATTTAAATGTAGACAGTGATCACAGAGACTGGGGAGTCTGAGGCTGGAGGATTGTAACTACAAAGCCAGCCTCAACAACTTAGCAAGGCCCTAAGTAAACTAGTGAGATCCTATCTCAATCAATCAAACAATTAATCAATGCAGAGGATAACTCATTAGCCTGATTTCATGACCTGAGACTGGTAGTTGGATTGTTATTCAAGTAAGGGATGCTGTGACTATCCATTATCACATGTCAATGAATCCTCAAATTGGTAGCTTATAAGAGCAATTTATTATCAACATAGCTCAGAGTTCTCTGGGTTAGTTTGACATGAACATTGATATTTTCCTTTATGTTAACTAGTAATAGGGAAGTGAAATAAACTCACTTGTCTGTCAATGACATCAATGACTTCTTTGGGAATAAGATAACAGTTTTTGAATGTTATAAGAATATTTCCTAAATCACCTGTACTGTTTACAATGTGATTGCTATAAACATTGGCTACTTTTTTTTTTTTTTTTTTTTTTTTTTTGCAGAGCTGGGGATTGAACCCAGGGCCTTGTGATTGGCAGGCAAGCACTCTACCAACTGAGCTATATTCTCCAGCCCTAGACACTGGCTACTTTTAAGTGTAATCTACTTTACTAATATTCTCCCATTTCATTCTTGACCCTAAAAAATCAACAAAAAATAAATCAAGCCCTGATTAGTGCTTTGATGAGTTCCATGGAAATAAATAAGCCTACATGGCCAGTTTCAGGTTTCCAATAAGGTGTCACTGAGAGAGATGAGAAGGCCATCTGTACAAACCTATGCAGCATGTTTACAGGTAGATGCAATAGATTCAGGCAGCCCTAAGGCACAGGAAACAAAATAATTAGGAAGTGGTAAGTTTTTATTTATTAATTATTTTTTGTACACAAATGGGGTACAACTTTTCATTTCTATGGTTGTACACAATGTAGATTAGGAAGGGATAAGTTTTTAATATGTATTTCCTTTGTTTTTAATATTAACTTTAAAACAATAAAATATCTGATAATGACTGTGCTTGACATTTGCTTTGCATTTTGCCTTACAAAATTCCTGGAAATTTGTCCTTGGGCTTTTACAAACCATTCGGCATACCCCTGAGTTTGTTTTTAGTTGTTCTTCTGAAGAGAGAGGCATGAATGCTTTCCAGTTTGAGTCTATTATCAATAAAATTGCTACAGACATTTCTGTAGAAGTCCTTGCATGAATGTACTATTTCACTCCTTTTGGTATATTTTTTTATAAAAAATTACCAGATTTTTTTTGGAAGTTCTTAAACCATTTTGTACCTCCTAAAAATATATATGAACCAGTTGTGGTAGGGCATGCCTGTAATTCCAGCTACTTGGGAGAATGAGGCAAGAGGATCACAAGTTCGAGGCCAACCTGGGCAATTTACCAAGACCATGTTTCAAAATAAAAAATAAAAAGGGTACTACAAGAAAAAAATAAATTTGTTCATATTGAATTTTATTTTATAATAGGTAATACATTTACATGGTTTGAAAATTTAAAGAAAATAAATGTGAAAATTCTCTCATCCCTGTCTCCTATCTGCTCAGATCCATGGAGCATAGACGGGTGGGTTTTGTCTCATGAATTCAAAAAATGAAATCCATAGACACTAAGGACAGAGCAAAGTAACAGGATTTACTAGAGAAAAAAAGAAATCAGAATTCCCAAAGAGGGAGGGGGTTCCCAGAGAGGGGTGCCAACTGCTGTCTGTTGTCTAGGTATTTTCATGGGCTTGATCTGTCCCTATAGTTGATTGGTAGGATATAGGATTTCTGTTTTGCCTTCTTTAGCAAATCTGGAGAAAGTGATTTCTAAGCTTTATTCAGCACAATGGTGGGGTGAGGGTCTATTGGCACAGGAGGAAGTACCTTTTGGGGTTGGTCATGTCTAGGGGCTTTTAAGGAACTGCTCTTGTGGCTAGGAACATCTGGCATCAGGAGCTTGATTTCCCAATCCTCTCTTCCTCCTTTCCTTCTCTGAGACCCTTTTTCTGGCTGCCTATGGGAGGTCTATCTGTCTCATCAGTCTGTCCCAGCCTTATCACAGGTAATCATTGCTGTTAGGTTTTTCTTTTCTTTTCTTTTTTTTTTTTTTTTTTGATATTTTTCAGTATTTCCGTAAACATTGTATTGGGAATTTAAATCAGGGGTGCTTTACCACTGAGCTACATCCCCAGCACTTTTATTTTTTATTTTGAGACAGGGTCTCACTAAGTTGCTTTAGGGCCTCGCTAAATTGCTGAGGTGGGTCCCTGAAATTGCAATCCTTCTGCCTCGGCTTCTTCAGCTGCTGTGATTACAGGCATGTGCCACTGTGCCCAGCTAAATACTATATAGTCTGTAAATACAAATTAATACAAATTTCTTGTTTTCATTTTTCAACCTTTTCATTCTTTTTTTTTTTTTTCCACAATATTCCTTAACACAGTCCTATCTCTTGCTGTTTTCTATAGAATGGTCTACTTTGGAGATATTTCCATTTCAGTATATACAAAGATTCCTCCTTCCCCACCACTACCGCTATCGTCATAGAGTATTTCACTGTATGGATAAATCAGATTTTATTAAACCATTCGCCTACTGATGGTCATTAGGGTTTTTTCCAATATTTTGCTACTATAAGTAATGATGTGATAAATAAATGTTTCATTTTACACATCTACAAGTATCTATGGACTAACTCCTGGAAGTGGAGATGATGGATCAAAAGTTTTGTGTTTATCTTGATACACAATATCCTCTCTTGGAAGCCATTTATACCCCTTTCCTAGCCTTGGTACCAATAGAGCACCCAATTTTTTGGATGCTTGTCAATCGTTGGTGAAAAATGTTATCTCAAAATTTTAACTTGCATTTTTCTCTATACAGAAGAGGTTGAAGCTGAGCATGGTGGGGCACCCCTGTAATCCCAGCGGCTCCGGGAACTAAGGCAGGAGGATCATGGGTTCAAAGCCAGTCTCAGCACCTTAGCAAGGCACTTAGCAACTCAGTGAGACCATATCTCTAATAAAATACATTGGAGATGTGGCTCAGTGGTTAAACACCCTTGGGTTAAATCCCCATTACCAACAACAACAAAAAAAAAAATAAAAAATAAAGAGATTGAACTTTTTTTTCTTATGACTAAGAGCCAATTGTATTTCCTTTTTTATGAACTCTCCTCATATTTCTATTGAGTTTTAGAACTATTTCTTGTTGATTTCTGGAAGCTCTCAGAATATTAAAGAGATTAACTCTTGCAACTTAGCGAGACCCTAAGCAACTCAGTGAGACCCTGTCTCTAAACAAAATACAAAATAGGGCTGGGGATGTGGCTCAGTGGTGGAGTGCCCCTGGGTTCAATCCCCAGTACCAAAAAAAAAAAAAAAAAAAAAGAGATTAACTCTTTTTCCATGATATATGTTGGGACTATTTCTTCCTTGTTAATCATTTGTCTTCTGATTTTTCTTATCATGCTTTTTGCAAAAGCTTCTCATCGTCATGGCTTCTGAATTTTGAGTAGTAGAAGGGCCTTCTTGACTCTAAGATTAAAAAGAAATTTTAAGAACTTAAAATTTCCCAGGAGGTTGAGGCAGGAGGATTTCAAGTTCAAAGCCAGCCTCAGCAACTTAGTGAGGCTCTGAGCAACTCAATGAAACTCTGTCTCTAAATAAAATACAATAAAGGGCTGGGGCTGTGGCTCAGTGGTTAAGTGCCCCTGGCTGGGTTCAATCCCAGTACCAAAAAAAAAAAAAAAAAAAGACTCTCCGAATTCCTCAAATTATTCTAGTGTATTTCAGGATTTTCTATTATATTTTGTTGATTGAACTATGCATGCACTAGTGATACAGTATCTTATTGAATAAGGCTGGTAAGTCTAGTGTCCTTGTTACTCTTTTTTTTTTTTTTTGAGGTGGGGATTGAATCCAAGGTATTATACATTTATACATGCTAGGCAAATGCTCACTACTTTTGATTTTTCTTGTTGATTTCCCCCATACATACATTAGAATCACTTCATCTGGGGTGATGGCCTACACCTATAGTTCTAGTGACTCAGGAGGGTTCAGCAACATAGTGAGACCCTGTCTCAAAATAAAAAAGAAAAAGTGATGGGAGTGTAGCTCAATAATGGAATGCTTCCAGGTTCAGTCCCCAATATCATTAAAAAAAAAAAAAGAATCACTCATCTAGTTAAAAAGTTATTGGTATTTTATGAAATTCATAAATGAATTTACCAAACATGGATCTTTTTCTGTTATATCCAAGAATGTGATGTTTTCCTCCATGTGTTTAAGTGTTCTTTTGTGTTCAGTTGTTTTTAATTCATGTTGGACTTACCTAATTCTTATAAAAATTTACTGATAAGCATGACAATTTCTTTTCCTTTTTTTTGGTACCAGGGATTAAATCACAGGTGCTTAACCATTGAGCCACATCCCCAGTCTTTTTTATTTTGAGACAGGGTCTTACTAAGTTGCTGAGGCTGGCCTTGAACTTGCAATCCTCCTGCCTCAGCCTCCTGAGTTGCTGATTTTACAAGCATGCAACACTGTGCCAGGCTAGTAAGGGTCAATTTTTTGGACCACTGAAATTGAAAGGAGAGGTCAAGAAGAAAAAGGAATGTTGAAATTCTGTACTGTTATAGAACTTATTCATATATTTTTAAGCTGGAAAATGGTGGGAGCCAAATCACCACAGTGTTTATATTCCAATGGATTTATTTTAAAGTGTATTGTCCTAATTTTGTTTAAAATGATCAATATTCACATACTCTAGAAGCTGTATCAAACTGTAGGTTTAACATCCCTAATCCAAAAATTTGAAATCCAAAATACTCCAAAATCCAGAACATTTTGGTCAAGGACATGACACCAGAAATGGCACATGCCATACCATATTTTGTTTTACACACAAACTTACTTACAAATTGTATAAAAATATGTATAAGGTACTTAGAAAACATAAATGAATTTGTGCTTAAACTTAGGCCCCATTCTTATCTCATTATGTATATGCAAATATTCAAAAAAAAAAAAAAAAAAGAAAAGAAAATCCAAACCCTAAAACACTTTTGGTCCCAAGCAATTCAGAGAAAGGATACTTTACCTGTATTTTAATCCCCACTGAAATTCAACTAAAGAACCTTTAGTTGGAAATGTAACTGGTACTGCTCAAGAGTGGGGTAGCCCCCTGCTTGGACAGTCAGGTAGCCTGATAGGGCTCTTTCTGCTAAGTAGAAGCCCAAGGGGTGGTTCTACTTTGCCTGGGCACAATGAGACTGCCCACACCAGCCTCCACTCCCACATCATCTGTCACCAAGGTCAACTTTTGATCACTGGTTCTCAGTTCAGGCACTGAACTTGTGGTGGGTATTATTCATGATAGAGAAAGGAAAACAACTGATACCGCTGGTTATCACTGATGAGTTCTGCTTCCTCAAATATTGACGTTTGAACATGAGAGAAGTGACCAAGGCAAGTGTAGAAAGCAGGTTTTATTTAAAAAAATAGCAACACAGACTTCTGCCCATGGGGAGAAAAGGGTCATAGCTGCTATTCTGGTATCCCAAGAAGTGAGAACGACTTGCTCCTTTTATACATTTTAGACTTTCTTTGTTCTCCTGTCTTTTCCCCCTTATCTCTCTTCTTCCTGAGTATGTGACTAGGCCCAGGAGATTCAGGTGGGATGGCCAAAGGTGAGAAGCAGATGGGCAGGGGCAAGGGTCAAATGAAGTGATTCAGGCAGGCAGCAGACCAGGAGGCATTAATTAACAACTCCCTGTCTGCAGTCTTTTGGAAGGGGTAGGATAGGCAGGTAATCTTCGTAATCAAAGGGCTCTGGAGGCAATAACATTCCAATCTCCCAAGGGTGGTCTCCAAGCCTCCATTTTTGCCATTAGACCCGTTTACCGCCTAATTCTTGCTTAAGCCAGGACTTCCCAGTTGAGAGCAAGCACTGTGAAGCCAGACCTTGGGGGTTTTGAAGGCTGAGTGTGTCTCTTAGGAGTTGTGGGTTTGCGGTGCTGGGGATTGAACCCAGGGCCTTTAGTCCTTGCAAGGCAAGCACTCTACCAACTGAGCTATATGGCCAGTCCGAGCGGTGGGTTTTGTTGTTACTGTTTTGAGGTGCTGGGCCTCAAGCAGGCTATGCAAGGGCTCTACTACTGAGCTGCACTCAATGCTCCACTGTACGTCCATAGTCAGTCAACCTCTTGATGCACAATTTCCCCATCATTACCTAAAGGGAAGTAGGGCTTTCAAGGCAGTACTTGGCGGAGTGCCACACCTACGAGTCCCACGCCACCCTAGAAGGGCCCAGGAGCAGAGACCAACCAGGGACGTCCGCGGCAGAGCGGGACAGCCAGGATAGCCTGTAGGGAGACCAGGGTAGCGCACGGCCAAAGCGGGGGGCGGGGGGGTAATCCAGAACTGTCACTCCCTGGCTGCGTGGGCTGTTTTAAATATGCGAACCCAAACGTATTTCCTTCACATGAAGTTAATAAATGCTACAATTACGTCCCAGTGTGTTCTTCCTCTATACCGTGTTAACTTGTGCAATTCCACTACTGCCTACTAAAACACGCCCTCAAGACCAGCCAGGATCTCCAGGTCCCGCGCGTTCCTGCCTGCCGATCCATCCGGGCGTCCCGCGCACGCCGGCAGGAGCGCGTACGCCGTCGCGTCACGCGCCACGCGCGTCCCCGCTTCGGCGCTTTCCGAGCGGAAGTGAGGTCGGTGGCTCCGGTGCTGCGCAGCGTCGGAGGGGAGCGCGGGCTGCGGAGAGGCGGGCAGGGCGGAGCAGAGCGAGCGAGAGTGCGGCGCCCAGGCGGCGGCGGAGACGCGGGCCGAACGGCTCAGTCCGCGTCGGAACAGACCTCCGTGGCGTTAGCCTTCGCGTCGACCCACGGCCGAGCCCGCGGGCAAGCGCTGGTTACCCAGGCCCAGGCCGCCTAGCGCGGCTCGGTGAGTGGGGCTGATTGGCGGGGGCGGCACGCACGCCCTCCCCAGCCCCGGCCGGCGGGCGGGCCGGGGCGGCGGCGCGGCGCGGACGGAAGTGCAGTGCTTTGTGCGACCAGCCCGGGGCGGCGCCAAGGTCGGGCCGGCGGCTGGGGGTCGCAGGGCACCACTCTGGGCCCCGCTGCGCTTTGTCCGCTGGCCGGGCGGGGGCCCCGGGCGCGGGCAGGTGCGGTCTGTGCGGCTGGGGGCTGCGGCTCAGGTGGCCAGCCAGGGGTGTATTCATGGCGCAGGGACGTCCTCTCGGCCTTCTAAAGGTCGCAGTCACCAGAGCAAGAGAGTATGGAAAACGGAGCAATGGGGTGTCGTTTCTGTAAGTCAGATTTGGTATTCTTGTGGGTTTAATAATTTCGAATGTGTAACTATTCACTTTATAAAGTAAAATTCTTTCGCTTTGCGGAAATTGAGCGTCCTCCCCCAGCTTGAAAGGGCACGATTAGGCTTTTAAGATTTTCTTCAGAAAGGACGTTTTGTGGCACAGTCTGGGTTAACTTTGAAAAAAGAAAGTGCACCTTTCCAGTGTGTCCACAAACAGGGTGTTTTTCTTTTATAGTGTGTGCGAACGTGCATCCAGTGGATTGTATGAGTTAATGTTTAATCATTAAAGTCACATAAACATGTTTTGGAGTGTTTTGGCATGCACAGAAGCTTTAAAGAAGAAAGGTTTATGTAGTTCCTATTCCTTAAAATTTCCAGTCATCCTGTGTAATTCGAGATTACTTTCTCAAATACTATTAAAGACTTTAGATTTAAAAATTTTGGTTTTGACAGTTATAAGGACACAAACTTCTACGTGAAGTAGTGGGTTGTTTTTGCTTGTCAGCTAAGACTTCAGTAATCTAAGGTTACATTTTGTAACGTTAACTACTGTGGTGGAAATTTTGAAAAATTTGCTTTTTCCTTACAAAGCACATTGAGTTTGGTAGAGTGTACTCTTATGCAATATTTTGGAGTGTTTGGCATGCAAGCTTTCAAATGAGTTAATTAATTGTGATTTTAACTAAATGAAAGTTTAGATCTGGTAGGAGTCACTGCAGGCTTAATGGTTGGAGACTGCTGACTTATTTGTTCACTTTGCAGCAGTCACTGGAAATGCCCAAGCAGATAGTGTCCTTTTTCTGCCTCTTGCCTTTCAGAATAGTGAAAGGATTAGACTGTGCCCTAAAGCAAGTGCCTGCAATTTGGAAGGTAGAAGAGAGTAGCATCAGCTGTTACTGCCCAGGCCTTCTTATCAGAACCTAATATACATGTTAAGATTTACTCTAAACTACTTTCAACCCATATTCATTTTAAGATGAAACAGGATTGTAATTTGGAAATTATTTGAATTCCAAACCCTGAGAAAATAAGAATAGCATAATGCTATAGAAGATGATTATAATTTGGGAAGAAGGTCTGCAGTGTATGTAAAATATTTTAATTTTTTACGGGTTCTGTATTTAAAGGGAAATTTTTGTCTTCCCAACTTGTCTTATATAGAGTTTCTTTTCCTGGACCCATTGAAACAGTTTTTTAAACAGCAGTGTTCCAGCACAATAGAATAATTCTTCACTCATGTCTATGTTTCCCTGAAATCTTTCAAGTTGTATTGTGCAGAAATACATGAGTTTTTCCCAGTAGATTGCATAAGTTGGTAGTGAAAGTAGACTAGGGGGAGTGGAGAACTTTCTCCTATCATGCTTTGCTGGATGATGTCAGATGGTACTGAGAAGTTTCAGTGTTGATTAAAGAGTATTGTATTTTGTATACTGGAGTCTCTGAAAGAGAGAATTTAAGCCCCTTGAAATTGGGGTTGTTGATATGAAATCTAAAACATCAGGCCTTTTTATTTTGGGGGAGTACTGGGAATTGAACTCAGGGGCACTTGACCACTGAGCCACATCCTCGGCCCTATTTCGTATTTTATGTAGAGACAGGGTCTCTCTGAGTTGTTTTGTGATTCACTTTTGCTGAGACTGGCTTTAACTTGCGATCCTCCTGCCTCAGCCTCCTGAGCTGCTAGGATTACAGGAGTATACCACCATGCCTGGCAGGGCCAGGCCTTTAAATTGGGGGGGAATATACACACATACACACATACAGACACAGACACAGACACAGACACACACACACATTTTTTAGTTGTAGATGGACACAATTCCTTTATCTTTTAAATTTATTTTTATGGGGTGCTGAGAATCGAACCCAGTGCCTCACAAGTGCTAGACAAGTGTTCTACCACTGAGCTACAACCCCAGTCCCTAAAATTTTAGTTATTATTTTGTGTAGGAACTTTGTTTAGTTGATGATATACTTTAAAACTAGAGATGATACAGTGATGAGTTTTTCATATTCAAGATGTACTTCTGATTATTGTTGGATTTTCAAGTCAAAGAATTTTTGCTGTCATCAGGCAAATTTGAGATTTGTCTGCTGTGGTGTAGATGTCAAACACCCATAGTAATTTGACAATTGAATCATTTCAAATGAGAAACTTTAAAGAAGTGGTTACTCCGTGGATCTGGGATTGGGTTTGGGATCCTTGGTCCATGCCAAATCAGAATTAGGAAACTGGTGGTTACTGGGTGACTAGTGGCCTTAGATTCCAGGCAGATTGGCGATGGGTTTTTCCCTTTACTTTTTCATTATGCAACTGTAAGTACAATACATATACACAGCCATATACACATATACAATAGCCATATACACAGCATCTTGATGTAAAGATTGTTAGCATTTTATTGTATTTGCCCATTTTGAAGTGTTTTAGAGACATGTCTTTTTAACCTTTGTGTACTTTAATATGTATCTCTGAAAAATTAGTTATACATGTAATCAACAATTGGACTACACATAGCATACTTATTTAGTACCATCTGATACTAATTTAGTTTTGTTCCACATAACCTTAATTTTTTTTTTTTTTCAGTTTTTAAAACTCTGAATCAGAACCCAAGCAAAATCTTTTTGTTGCCTTCATGTCTAAATCTCTTTTAATCTAGGATTGCCCCCCCATGCCTTTTTTCAGATGAATGATTTGTTGAAGAAACTGGATCTCTAGAATGCCCCATTTTTGGGGTTTGCCTGATTCCTCCATACCTCTAACTCCTTGTCTTTTCCTGAGAACTGGAAATTAGAAGCATAAAAATATATGTGATTTTTGTAGCACTACATCTTTAATGATACATAACAATTCATATTTCATCATATAAGGATGCAGATAGTGTTAAGTAATTTGACTGTTAGTGATGTTAGGATAGATCTTTAGGCTCGGGTTTCAAGTCTACTAATCAGTAAACAGGTTATGTTTCAGTAACTCTGAGCTAGATTTTAAATGTCTCAAGTTAATATTTGTTATTATGATAAATCTCATATGTTCTGTTGGATAATTCTTCAGTTATTCTTGCACATTCAGAAAGAACTTCCTTCAGTTTGTGAGATGCAGAGAGCCCTTATGGAACCAGGTATTTTCTCAGTTCTTTGGGCTTACAGTTTTGGGGGAATGAACAAACAAGGAGCTTTTTGTTCACAGAAGATGTGTCTGTTATGTTATAGGTTATCTTTTGCTTTGTCAAATTGTCTCACAACTGCAACACTTTCATTAATCTTGTAATATTTTATCTACCTATAATTTTTAATTCATTAAAATGTTTTAACAACTAGAGAATATATACTGTCAACCTCTGAGGTAGTAGAAATTCTTTCAGGAAACATAACCTCAAGGTAGTTTGAAACTTATTTAGAATTCAGATGTGGTTCTGTGAAAATTTTTAGAGGCAACTGGGTTAAATTATGTCATTAGTGGTCTAGACTGCAGGGTTATTATGGAAGGAGAGCCTCCTGGTTTCCTGTGTTTATTTGAGCTTGTTTGCAATTTTTGCCTATCACGGCACAATAATAATTTGTGTAGTTTTTGGTGTAATCATTTGTTTTCATTTTGTACACCTAGGAATGGTATATACCCAAGAAATAGGAACTCTTGTGCTGTTTATGAACTTCATTGCCTGCCATATGATAGCTTGTGCTCAGCCAGCATTTAAGGGTCTCCACCTGGTTGTAACTTAACCTGTGTCTCCATAGTTATCTATTGTTGATTCCGACAAGTAACCTAAGCTCCAGATATACCCAGCCATCTAGTATTTGCAGTATGTGTCTGGAGTTTTCTCATTCCTGTGGCTAGTTGTGAAATTTGGAAATGCTGCCTATTTAATCATGTTTCCTGATCATTCCTCCCTTCCCCATTGAATTTTTGCTCTATTCAACTCTTAGAACAGTTTATTCACTTGTGACTCTTAACACTCTGCCCTATATCACAATTATTCATGTTTTTTGTTTTAATCCTTATAGGCCTGTGCTGTCCAGAATAATAGCTATAATTTACATTTGATTGTTTAAACTGAAAATTCAGTTACCATATTTGGACAGCACAGTTTCCATTTTTGCAGAAAGTTCTGTTGGACAGCGCTTTTTCTAGATTGAAAATTCAGGAGAGGTACTGTGACTTCCTCCTTTTTCAGCACAGTGTTTTGCTAATCTCAAATTCAGTTAAGAAAATAAAATTAGATTTTGGCACAGAATGCGGAGAACTAGAGTTTGAGAAATATTTACTTCTTGAGAAATGATAGTTACACCTGAGAAGTTACTGAAATATTTGAGGACTTTCAGGATTCCTTTGTTGTAGATCTCCAATAGTGGGTGAAAAGTGCAGAGGAATTGGAGTTGGCAATTGCCAGTTTGTGGGATAAACATAGTTGATCCTCCTGCTTACCTGCTTCCTTTCTTGTTTTTACTCTGTTCTGTAGGTCTGTGCTTTCCAGTGTGGTAGTCCTGGAGACATGGGACTGAGTTGAACTTAAATAAAGAAAAAACATCAGATCTTGCACTAGCCACATATTTTTTTCAGGTGTTCCTAGTCACTTTTGGCAAGTGACTGCCATAATGAACATTCTGATGAAGACATCATTTAACTGTAGTTTTGGATGTAGCAAATCTGGCTTTGGTTTAGAAATCTAAAAAAATTAGTTGTTCAGTTAATAAATGCCCCCCCCCCCTTTGGAACTGGGGATTGAACTTGGCGGCACTCGGCCACTGAGCCACATCCCCAGCCCTATTTTGTATTTTATTTAGAGACAGGGTCTCACTGAGTTGCTTAGGGCCTCGCTAAGTTGCTGAGTCTGGCTTTGAACTCGCGGTCCTCCTGCCTTAGCCTCCCGAGTCGCTGGGATTACAGGCGTGCGCCACCTCCCCGGCTAATAAATGCCCTTCTCACTGATGTTGTCAATTTTTTCTTAACGAATTTGTTTCAGAGGCTAAGGATGTGAGCTAGTTTATTCGGTATCCTGAACTGCTTAGTTGTGACTATTATGAGTTAGGGTGAGCTGAATATTTGAAGTGCTTAATTTTTGCATTTGTCTTTAATGGAATTCAAAACCTAGAGTGTTTTAAAGTGTGTGTGTTTTTAAAAAAGTGAGTAAGTTTTTGGACTTATTTTGTACTAGACATTGTTATTGGTATTAGAGATACCACAGAAAACAGGACTAAGTGTATGTTCTCTGCTTTTGTGGGCCTATATTCTAATTGGGGATATGTAGAAGGCAGACACTGAACAAGTAAACTAATGTACATGTAATGTGTGGGCCCCCTGCCCCCCAAACTGAAAAACAGACCTTTTAGCTGGGATTATGGTGCTCACCTGTGGTCCCACCTACTTGGGAGTCTGAGACAGGAGAATCACTTGAGCCCAAGAGTTTGCTTGGACGACATAGACTCCCATTCCCCTCAAAAAAGGTGGTGGTGGGGGGACTTCTTCAGAGTAGTTTAAGGTTCACAGCAATATTCAAAAAATTCAGAGAGCCATACACACTTCTTCCTGCATACACAGTTTTTATATGAATATCATCTTGGTCTTTACAGTCCCGTAAGTCAGTGAGTGACTTGATGAGGAACAGGGAAAGCTCACCCTTATGCTGAAAATCTTATTTTAGTTAAGGAAGGGACAGAATCATAACTGTGTAAGTTCTTGAACTTTTCAGGAAAAAAAGATTAATGAGTGATAGAACATTGAGTGGGTTAATGAAAGGCTGGGCTGTAAGCTAATTTTTCTTTTTTAGGAAAAATATCAGATTATTTAAAAAATGCCGAAAAGTGAGAAGGAACACTAAACCCACCTCATGTAGAGATAATTACCTTTCATGATTTTGTGTGTTTTCCTTCAGACCTATTTTCATGTGTTGGAGGTGCCAGTGACTATAAGTTGATGTAAATTTGGGATCACACTGCATAATTCAATATTGTACCCTACTTTTTTTTTTTTCCACTTAATCAATCCTGTGTTTCGAAGGGTCCCCTCACCTCATGCTTTTTTGGTGGACCCAGGATTAAGCCCAGGGCCTAGTGCTTGCCAGGTGAGGTCTCTTAATACTGAAGTACACCTCCATTCTACTTAAATGCTTTTTAAAAAGCATTTTCATGGTTTGGATATATCTTGGTTCACTTAACTGTTCTTTATTACAAGGACATTTAGGTCATTTGTAGAATTTTTTTTCTTTTGAGTAGAGATATAGCAAATACTTTTTGTTAGTTTCTGATGGACTGAAGAGAGTTGTGAAGACCTGTTTACAACATCCTGGTTGGGCACTCATTAGGATATTAGGTGTTCATTTTGTGTTTGCTGGTTGGGAGCAGCATCTTTTCAATAGTCTAGAGAAAGACTCTTGATACTGCTCTTCTGGTACTGATGCTTGAGAAAAATCTTGAGAACAAAGACACTTGGCTAAATCATTTTTTTTTCCCTTTTAGTTCTTGAAATCATGAATCCTGTTTATAGCCCTGGATCTTCTGGGGTTCCCTATGCAAATGCCAAAGGAATTGGTTATCCAGGTAAGCGAGTAGAATTTTTCATGTTTGAACACTTGGTATATTTCTATGGCATTGAAAATATTTATAGTGAACAAAGAAGAAGATACATGAAAATGAAAAATTAAGAGGCGAGACTGACTTTGATCAAAATTTAATTTAGTAGCTTCAGCAGTTGAGACCAGGTTTTGGTTTCTCTAAGCTAGTCTGGTGAGCCTCATTTCCTCATCTTGGCTTACTGTTGGTCACAGGTCCTGCTCCTCCCCATTGTGGTTCAGCCCTCATAGAAATTCCTCACTTTATCTCTGCCCTATAGGAAATCTCCAAAGGGTTTCTTATTTCCTTTTCATGCCATATCTGGGGTTTGTGCTGATGGAACTTTAGTTTCATCCCTGAGTCAGAGAGGGCATACTTCTAAGGCCTGAATAGTATCCTTTCCTTTTAGTAGAGTCAGCTAGTCAAGGCTTGTTGGTCAAAAATAGCAAATGGTTGTCCTAATTGGTGACTGAATAAAGGGTAACTATTTGCAATGTTACTTTTTTTTTGTGGGTTTTAATAATATGTTGAAGAAATAACCCTTAAACCTTGTTGCTACAAAACCCTTAGAAAATGGAATAGCTGGGCACAGTGGTGGTCCTTAGAAAATGGAATAGCTGGGTACGGTGGTGTACGTTGTAATCCCAGCAGATCAGGAGGCTGAGGCAGGAGGATTGGAATTTCAAGGCGGGTTTTAGCAATTGAGTTCCTAAGCAACTCTGACCCTGTCTCTAAATAAAGTATTAAAAAAGTGCTGGGGATGGGGCTTAGTGGTTAAGTGCCCCTGGTTTAATCCCTGATACCAAAAAAGATAAAAAGAAAAGAAAATGGAATAAGACATTTGCAAATATATACCTGAACTTGTAGGAGGGAAAATAAATCTGGGGCCAGATATGGAAGTGATGTGAAACCCATTTCATTTGGCCATTTAAGGTAATGTTGTGTCTGTTCTGGAGGTATTTGCTATTCATGGATTGTAACAGTCCACATGGGAATAGGCTTTAGATCTTGTGAGAGGAGGAGTAGGAGTGGGCTCTCATCATTTAATCTGATTTCTGGAGAGTGATCACCCAGCAGAAGTGGACATCTAGAAGCTTGAGTCTGCATGGGCTCTGAGAAGGGGGATGACTTTCCTAAGATTTTGTAGCCGGATGTTTGGGGCACTGGTTTGCATTATTGTGTATTCCTAGGGGCTCCAGAAGTTTAGAAACCAATATGAAAAATATTCCCCAGCTTGCATTCCCCTGGAGCACCTGACAGCAGCAGATGCATAAGTTCTGTGGAGGCATTTGTCCTCAACCCAGTTTGTGTGGGCTTCCCACAGACGAAATTCTGCCTGCTTGCATGAAAAATCATTATAAGACACAGGGTGCTGTCAGGTGAAAGTCACCAGTCATGAGTGTTTGCTGTGTCACACAGACAATTTTAGAATAATTACAAATGGAAAAGAAAGAATCAAAAACATAACGGGAGCAGTGTGCTGGGAGAAAAAAGTAACCAATTGGAACTTTAAAAATGGGGGTTTTGAAAAAGGTATTTGGACAGAAGTCAGGTTAACTTGCAGGTTAGAGCACTGCTAAAATGAGAACCAGAAAGCAGTTTTAGGACAGGGGGGAAATAGACTGGCTAAGAAGTTTGAAGAGACTGACGTGCTCCAGGAAGGATAAATACTAGTTCTATATAATGCTATGAATGCTGAGATGTGTATATTTGTTCCTGCTCTTTGGTTGACCAAAGTCAGGGATTGGTAAACTCTACGTGAAGATCCAGGTAGTAAATAGTTTACATTTGTGAATTATACAGCTATTCAGCTCTGTCTCTGTAGCATAAAAGCGGTCTTTGGCAATTCTCAGTATAGTGTGTTTCAGTATAACTGTGAAAATGGGTGGGCCCTGTGGCCGTTTGCTGATACTTGGTCAAGAGAATTCTTGGGGTGAGCCACTTTTTTTTTTTTCTTACATTTTTTATTTTTTGGGACCTAAAAATTACATTTAGAATCTTTTACATATTTTTTCCCTTCATTTTCTTATACTTACCTTCCTGTTTTCTTGGTTTTGAGATTTTTACATCTCTCTTCTACAAAACTTTATGAGTGAAGTTTCAATGCAGGAACCAATAATCACTCCAGGTCATTTAAATCAGGGAGTCAAAAATATGGGCTAGATATGCCTGCAGAATGTGGAGGCCAGCATAACTTCTATACTAAAAGCTGACAAGGCATTTTAAGAAAGGAAAGTACTTTTGTGCTCTTTTATATACTCTTAGTGACAAATGGAGAGACTGGTCCAATACTGTATTTTTATTTACGCTTAAAGAGGAAACTCTTCATAGAAATTCTTTGTTTTGTTATGATTACTGATAAAATTGAGTTTATAGCCAGAATTTTACTTTCGTTTTCTTATAATAAACACCTGGTTTTGTCCTTTTTTTCCCCTTGCCATCATTTGGATTAATGAAACATTTAATTCTTCTGTTAACTTTTTTTTTTTTTTTGCTGTTCTCTTAATGGTTACTGTTTATAATTACAACATTTAA
>JAJEJO010002108.1:0-36722 GCA_020662805.1 Glaucomys volans | reverse complement strand
TAGCTCATTGGTACCTAGAGTATGTGAAGCACTATGTCCAGTTCCCTGAACTTCAAAAAAAGAAAAAAAATTGCATATCAACCCTTGTCTAAATAATTTGTGAATATTTTCTCCTAATTTGACTTTTTTTTTTCCTGTTCTGAATATATTATCAAAAAGTGATCAAGCTCAAAAATGGTTATAGTTGAAGATCACTCCATTCTTTTGAAACTCTGGGAATCTGGTCTTTCCAAAAGCCTCTGAATGCCAGAAGAGAGTGAGAGTATTGCTCAAAGGACACTGCTGGTGTCGGGGGTCAGGGGACTTTTATGAAGACTGTGCTGGGGCTAAACAAATCCAAAGGAATAGAGAAATAGTACTTCTCAACAAAGTTCTGGAGAGAATAAGAAGAAGAGTTTGGTGTTATACCCACGGCCAGCTGAAGCAGCATGCCAGTAGGGTCTTTTTAGACTACCCTTGTGGGGTTATATGTAACTCAGGTGAAAATTGTTGAAGCTGAAATTGTGAGGTGAGCTGTGTTCAGCTCTGGTCAGGATGGTAGCAGAGCAAATAGGTTGTGGCTGACAGGATGGAGAGATGAGGGCATGAAAGGAGCAGAGGCTTCCATACTAGAGGCCAACTGTATAGTGACCTTCTATTGTTGGTTGTTCACTAGCTGTTTTAATATGTGTTGTGATCTGTTTAGAGTGTGTTAACTCACTGTTAGAAGGTTGTGAAGGGAAGGGCCAAACATAACAGTAAGACCCTTGAAGCAAATATAGGGCAGATGATTCTCTGAGAATTTATTGGTGGATTTTATGAGGAGATATGAACAAATTTGGATTTTGTGCAAATTGTTGCAGGTGCCTACAGGATGTGCTGTAGGTCAGTGGTGTTTCCTTTTCTGACTGACTACCTGGTATCTAAGCTATATCCCATTAGCTCCTGTGGGTGACTTGAGGGCAGCTCTAGAGTTTACTTGGCTTCCCTTGCATTTGGGCCTCTAGGGAATCTCTCCAGGTCAGTCTCTATAGAATGCTGATGGAAATTTCTGCCATGCTCTTTACAGTGGCCATTTGAAGTCTGTTCCATGCTCTTTACAGTGGCCATTTGAAGTCTGTTTCAAGTGAAATCTGCCCTTGATGTCCAAAATGAGTGAAGTTGATATAATATTTTTGCCACTGCACACTGTTCTCTGCCTAGAGAGGCAAGTGCAAAAGTGAGAATCCAGGAGGGAAACCCAAAATAGTTTATGCTGAGATAGAGGAGCATCAGTTTTAAGACCAAGGAAAATAACAGATTCATATAAGAAATGATATCTGGCCACTTGTAGGAATTCCTATGGGCCAATGTCTCACTGTTCTCACTGAAACTTGGAGAACTGCTTGGAAAGGTGGTACATAGCAAAGCAAAAGCATCCAGGCTGGGGAGGGGTGCTGCAGGGAATCTAGAAAGGAACTTTATTTATAACCTTCAAATAAAACCTACTGAGGGGTTAGAGGTGTACCTCAGTTTTGAGCATTTGCTGAGCATGCAGAAGGCCTTGGGTTCTATCCCCAGTACTGTAAAAGAAACCAAAACCAAACCTACCCATAATTACTTAACCCTTTGGAAGTCCACTCAGACCCCCAATTTCTGCCCCTAGTTTTTACCTAACCCTGAAGGTTTTCCTCACTTTGCTTACTGTTACCACTACAGTTCCTTAAAGGGTCATGATAACATACTAAATGTCCCAGTCTAAGTGTCCTAGCAAACAAGTACCTTTCTCTTGGCCCCTTCAGCATAGTTCCTTTTGAAGGCTGCTGTTCTGTTTCTTTCTTTTTTTTTTTTTTTTGGTACCAGGGATCGAACCTAGGGGCTATTAAGCACTGAAGGACATCTCCGGCCCTTTTTATGTTATATTTTGAAACAGGGTCTCATGAAGTTGCTTAGGGCCTCCCTAAGTTGCTGAGATTGCAGGCCTGTGCCACTGTGTCTGGCTGTTGTTTTATTTCAACAGGTGAGGGAATAGAGGAGTAAAGTACAGTTTCTCACAAGTAGTGTGACAGTAGTGAAGGCTAGCAAACATAGGTCTTCTCAGTGGCACTGTGTCCCTTGTATAAAGAAGGATTTCTAATGCCCTGGCTGTTACATCTTCCTGCACTATGAAAGGGGAAGTCAAGCAGAAGGAAAGCAGGGGCCTCATGTGTCCCTGGGCTCCAAGAAGGGCTGGGCAGATGACTGATGCTTCCTTTGCTGGTAGACATCTGGGTAGGGGGCAGGATTCTGACTTTAACATTAAATGTCTCGATGTTTCTTTTGTGTTCATGTTTGGAATTATTAGTTGCTATGTTTAGTCTTACTAAGGATTTCTTATTTAATAAAAATCAGCTTCCATATGGTTCGTGATTGGACTTTTCCCACTTCCTGGTGTCTGCAGGGCCAGTTGGAACCCCTTCCGTAACAAGACTGATATATAATGACATTGACAGCCTGGGTTCATGACTGGCCACCCCAAATTGGAAAAGTTGTTGGGGATTAGAACTTACAAGTATGAAGTCTGAAATGAATTTGGGAGTTTTAAATAGTGCCCAAGAACAATAACAAAAAATAGCTTTTAAATGAAAATATTCAGTAATGTGGCTTTGTCTTTGGAAGCATTGAGAATATATATATATCCTTAAAACACTTTTTGTTGCTTACTGGTAGCAGCAAAAATAGATCCTTGGCTCCAAGAATCCTGGTTCTTTCATACTGATGAAGGTAACTGGACCTACCATACTATATATACCCTTAGCACTCTCATTTTTCTTTTTTCTTTTTTATGGTGCTGGGGATTGAACCCAGGGTCTTGTGCTTGGGAGGCAAGCGCTCTACCAACTGAGCTATATCCCCAGCCCCTCTCATTACTCTTACTAAGAAATAAATTATGTGAGTAGGATCAGGAATGAAACTTTCCTCAGTGTTAGAGATTTGCTTTACTACAGCTTGGGGTTTGAAACAATTGTTTTTTTTATTTTTTTTTTGTATTATGATTTAGCTATTCTTATTTATTTTGGTGCTGGAAATTGAACCCAGGGCCTCACACGTGCTAAGCAGGCACTCCACTGAACTATATGCCCCTGCCCCTTGATATAGCTCTTCTTCAGAGTTGATTCTAACTCACTTTCTGTCAAAATATTTTAGTTGTAAAAAGTTGTAGGCATTTAATCACAGATATAGAAGACATGATTATAGTTCTTCCCCATCAAAATTCTGAGGAGAAAAGACAATTGGAGGGTTTGGGGGTATAGCTCAGTTGGTAGATTGCTTGCCTTGCAAGCACAAGGCCCTGGATTCAATCCCCAGTACCGCAAAAGGAAAAAAAAGAAAAAGACAACTTGAGACAAACTATTGGGCACACGTGGTGCTGTTGGGGTCTATGAGTCAGTGGGTGGAGTTTTGGAGTTGAGGGTAAGAACAAGGAGTTTGTAGGAGCTCTTATTATAAAATTCTCTCACTTCTTCATTGATGACAACTCAATGTTTTATGTTTTCATTCAGCTGGTTTCCCCATGGGCTATGCAGCTGCAGCTCCTGCCTATTCTCCTAACATGTACCCTGGAGCAAATCCTACCTTCCAAACAGGTATGTGCTGGGTGATGAAATACATTGTACATGCAGCAGGGGAGAAGATAAAGGGGCTGGGCTTTGAGAAGAGGGAGTACAGAATTAGGATTTGGGATTGAGTGAGTTTATTTCTGAGTTTATAAAATTGGCTTTTTGGTGGGTGTATTTTAAGTTTTAGATACTATCAGGTCCATAGCACACAAATCTTCATTCTAATCACTAAGTTGTTAAGGTAACTAACTCCTGTGCCAGAACCTCTGTTCATGGAATAGGGGGTGACTACTAGAAACTGAAATTTCTAGTAGTTGATTTTCCATTGTGCAATTGGTTTCTTTACAGTATATTTAGTTATATTTTTGTAATTCTTTTTTGGGGGTGCTAATATTGGGTTGGAACCTAGACAAGTGCTCTACCACTGAACTACTTTCCTAGCCCACTTTGTATTAAAAAAGAAAGTCTTCTGTTCCTTGTAAGGTGCATGAGAATATTTTTATATTTTAAAAGTCACTGTTAAAATTAAAAAATGTTTCTGGTTTCATCTGAGTCTTTTAAACATTGTTCATTGAGTGGAATTTCCTCCTGGGAGCCTGCGCCCTCTGATGTTGGCTCCTTTCTGGCATTATTACTAAAACAGGAGTTTGTGATTGCTTTGTGACATGGTAGCCTGTGCTGTGATATGAGGGCTTGGCTCGTCTTCCATGGGAGGCACCCTACAAGACTGCTGGGGCAGTTATTTGTTGCTTAGAACAGTAGCCTCACACAGTTCATTTTGATAAAAAAAATGGCACAGTACCCCTCTTTGAAATTTTTCCTATTTTAAGATTCATAAATTTCTGTCTTTGTATTCTACCCATATGTCCATTTCTTCCTTTCTGTCTCCACTGTGGCAACCCCTTTTTAGTCCCTAGCTCATATACCAAGAGAAAACCTTGACTTGGTCTTCCTGCTCCTGGTTTTTCTGTCCTGGGTGTATGTTCTTGCTCACTTATGCCAGAGTAATGTTCCCAGGTGAGGTTTTACTTAATAGTTTCCTGTCACTATAAGATAAGCCAAGAAGCTGGGTGTGGTGGCGCACGCCTGTAATCCAAGCGACTTGGGAGGCTGAGTCAGGAGGATCGCGAGTTCAAAGCCAGCCTCAGCAACTTAGCGAGACCCTAAGCAACTCAGTGAGACCCTGTCTCTAAACAAAATACAAAATAGGGCTGGGGATGTGGCTCAGTGGCCAAGAGTCCCTGAGTTCAATCCCTGGTTTAAAAAAAAAAAAAAAAGTAAGCCAAGAATCTCTACTTTAAACCCCTAATTCTTTTCCACAATGGCCTGTTTTTTCTTTTCAAAATGACTTGTTTTATGTCTTCATCTTTTTTGTTTTTGTTTTTTGGCAATACAGGGGATTGAACCTCCTTGAGCTACATCCCCAACCTTTTTTATTTTTTATTTTGAGACAGTGTCTTGCTAAAGTTGTCATGGCTGGCCTCAAACTTGGAATCCTCCTGCCTCAGCCTCCCAAGTAGCTGGGATCATAGGCGTGTGCTGCCATACTCAGCATGTCTAGTTGTTTTTCACATGCTTTTCTCTTCTAACTGGATTAGATGACCTCTTCTTTGTTCTTGTTTTGAGGCTGTTTTGGAACACCTGTTCCCTGGGTTCACCAGTTGTTATAATGGGGTTACTCATTGCTGCTTTAATGGTGACCAGCACCCATCTCCTTTTGTAAAATATCTCTCATTGTTTAACTCCTTGTTTTTTTAAACAGCTCTCTTGAGGTGGCATAATAAATGGGACATTATTTAAAGTGTACTGTTGGGCTGGGGATATAGCTCAGTTGGTAGAGTGCTTGCCTGGGTTCAATCCCCAGCACTGGAAAAAAAAAAAGATAAAGTGTACTGTTTTGTAACTTTTGCTATAAATTTACCACTATGAGAGTTGGGAATAGACATGTCCATCATTGCCATATGTTTTCTTCTACCCATTTTTCAGTCTCCCAGACTCCAGGAAGTCATTGATCTACTTTCTCTTGCAGTTGATGAGTTTTCATTTTCTAAAAGTTTTGTGTGAATGAAAAAATTCTTTTTTTGACTGTCTTCTTTTGTTTGGCATAATTTCTTTGACTTCCATATTGTAGTATATGTATTAATATTAGATTCCTTTTTATTGTCAGGTAGTGTTCTGTTGTATGGAAATACCATAGTTTGCTTATCTGTTTCCCAGGTAATGAACATTTGGATTATTTGCAGTTTTGGGGTATTACAAATAAATTGCTATGAATATTAATTTACAAGTCTTTATGGTCATAAGTTCTCATTTCTTTTTGAATAAACACAAAGATGGAATGGCTGGTTCTTATGGCAGATGTATATTTAACTTTGGAAGAAACTGCAGAGCTGTCTTCCAGATTGTACGTTTTACATTCCCTTCAGTAGTGTATGAGAGTTCCAGTTCTTCTCCATCTTCAGCAACACTGGTCTGACCAGTCTTTTTAATTTTAGCTAACCTAGTGGATAGCTCTCATTGTATTTGTATTTTTGACTCTCATGACAGTTAATAATATTAATCTTTTTATGTGCTTATTTGCCATCCACATGTCTTGGATAAAAAGTTTGTATATATATCTTTTACTATGTGTTATTTATGGTTTGTTTTTTTTCTTTTTTTAAGGCAGTGGGTATTATTATTTTTTTGGTACTGGGCATTGAATCCAGGGGCGCTCTACCACTAAGTTACATCCATAGCTCTTTTTATTTTGAGACAGAGTCTCACTAAATTCCTTAGGGCTTCCCCGAGTTACCAAGGCTGGCCTCAAACTTACAACCCTCTTGCCTCAGTGTCCTGAGATTATAGAAATGTTCCACTACACCTGGCTTACATTTATCATTTTAATTGTTTATATATTTTTAAAGAGATGGGGTCTTGCTATATTGCCCAGGCAGGCCTTGAACTCCTAGTCTCAAGGGATCCTCCTGCCTTAGCTTCCAGGTAGCTAGAACTGCAGGTACACACTATCACACCCAACTTGAAAGCTTTTTTTTTTTTTTAAACCTTATTTAGTATTAAACTTTTTCTAAATATACAGACCCATTGAGAAAACAGTACAGTGAACGCCCATAATACCTTCTGCCTAGGTCTGCCAGTTATTTGCCCTATTTATAAAAGGATGAGCATTTTTCTGTTTTTTTTTTTTTTTTTTTTTCTTTCCTCCTATTTTTCTGGGGAACTAATTTAGAATTGTAGTTAGCCTTTGTGGCTCTTGTCTTACGAACTTCAAGAATGCCTCTTCTGGGACTGGGGTTATGGCTCAGTGGTAGAGCACTTGCCTAGCATGTGAGGCACTGGGTTTGAGTCTCAGCACCGCATATAAATAAAAGAATAAAAGTAAAGGTCTATCAACATCTTAAAAAAAGAATGCCTCTTAAGCCGGGTGTGGTGGCGCACGCCTGTAATCCAAGGGACTCGGGAGGCTGAGCCAGGAGGATCACAAGTTCAAAGCCAGCCTCAGCAACTTAGTGAGGCCCTAAGCAACTCAGTGAGACCCTGTCTCTAAATAAAATACAAAATAGGGCTGGGGATGTGGCTCAGTGGCCAAGTGCCCCTGAGTTCAATCCCCGGTTCAAAAAAAAAATGCCTCTTCCTTCTGGTTTGCTGACTGAGTCAGGAGGATTTCAAGTTCAAGGCCGGCCTCAGCAACTTAGTGAGACCCTGTCTCAAAAAAAAAAAAGAACTGGGTTCAAAGCTCAGTGGTAAAGTGCTTCTAGGTTCAATCCCCAATAACAAAACACAAAAACAAACCAAAACAGAATGCTCCTTCCTAACAAAACAGTAAGACATTCATTCTTGAACATTATTACACTTAGAAATGATAATTTTCTAATGTGATTTAATAGCTTATAGTTACATTTGTCCACTTATGTCAGATTTTGTAAAAATATATGGAAAAAAGATCTATTTAACACATATTGAATTTAAAGTTGAATGTATGTCTTTTGTCTCTTAATTCATAACAGTAAGCCTAAACTTTTTAAAAAAAAACAGACTTTGTAGAGGTTTTTATTAGGAACAATTTCAAATATATATACAAGTATGCAAGAGTATAATCGCTACTTACCTATCACCTGACTTTTTAGCAGTTACCAGTTCAGAGCTCATGTTTTTCATCTATATGCCAGCCATATTCACATTTTATTATTATTAATATTAGTACTATTTTGGTACTGGGGGTTGAATCTAGGGGCACTTAACCCCTGAGCAATATTCCTGGCTTGTTTTTATTTTTTTATTTTGAGAAAGGGTCTTGGTAAGTTGCTTGGGGCATTGCTAAGTTGCTGAGGCTGGCTTTGAACTTGTGATCCTTCTGCCTCAGCCTCCCGAGTCTTTGGGGTTACAGGTATGCGTCTGCTCCAGGCTGTCCCCTATATTATTATTATTATTATTTTAAATATTTTTTTTTTTAGTTGTGGATGGACACAGTACCTCTTATTTTATCTATTTTTATGTGTTGCTGAGGAGTGAACCCAGTGCCTCACACATGATAAGCAAGCACTCTACCACTTAGCCACAGCCCCAGATTGTGATACTTCTTTAAGAAATTGTTAATATTTTGGTCAGTTGTGAAAGTGATTCCTGGAAGGACTATTGATTAAGGCCTGTAAACAGTGGGGGAGAAACTGGATTTAAGCTATGGAGTAGGGACATATTAACATTGTCCACCTATGAGTTAACCAGCATTGAATTATTCCTGGTATAATGTGGTTGTGGTCCTGAGAAAAGAAGAAGGAGTGGCTTGGGAAAAAGGAGGCTATATAGGATGAGACTCTGTCTTTCCCTGCCTTTATCCCAATATTTGTTTTCTTTTCTCTCTCTTTCCTCCTTTTTTGCCATACTTAGGTTTGAACTAAGGGCCTCACACATGCTAGGCAAGTACTCTATCACTGACTGAGTTTGATCCCCAGCCCTTTTTATTTTTATTTTTTATGTTGAGACAAGATCTCCCTAGGTTGCTTAGGGCCTTCCTAAGCTCCTGAGGCTGACCTAGAACTTGCGATCCTACTGCCTTGGAGCAGCTGGGATTACAGTATATGTCAGCTTGTCCAGCATAATTATTCCTTTCTTTGGAGACAGCCTTGCCCTCCAACCTGAGCTGACTTCTCCTTGCCTGCCAAGACTGCATTAGTCTGTGTTGGTGGTCTTTGTCTGTCTGTCTGTCTGTCTTTCTTTCTTTCTTTCTTTTCTTTCTTTTCTTTTCTTTCTTTTTTTTTTTTTTTTTAAATTGGTTTTCCTCTGAAGTCCAGCACCTGTGGAGAGGGCTGGATCTTTTCTGATCACTTCTGTGACAGGTCCTGGCTCTGTGTTGACAAACAGCTTGTATAATGAATGCTCCAATGATCATGTCTAGTCACAGGTGTTACCACATTGTGCTGTTTTTTGTTTCCTCCTCTGAGCAAGCCTGTCTCTTGTGAGGAATTTCATAAGACTGTCCTGGGCCATCTCCTGGGAGTGTCGATGATGAGTAGCTGGTACTTGATAGTTTCCATGCTGCTTTTTTCTTTATAATTAAAGAAAACGTTTTGTAGTGATATACTTGGCATTCAATAAAGTGTACGTATTTAAAGTTTTGGTGAGTTTTAACATGCATAGACCACTTTCCTTTTTTATTTTTCTTAGGATGAGCAGTTAAAGGACTATTTTTGTCAACTTTCTGTCACCATAACAAATGCCTGAGATAATTAGCTTTCTAAGAGAAAAGATTCATGTTTTTTGGGTTTTTTTTTTAATCCAGGGGTGTTCTACCACTGAGTTCTATATCTCTAACCCTTGTTTATTTAGATGGGTCTTGCTAAGTTGCTGAGGCTGGCCTTGAACTTGAAATCCTCCTGCCTCAGACTCCCAGGTTACTGGGATTTACAGGCATGTGACACTATACCTACTTTGGTTTACAGTTTTGTTTTTTTGGTTGGTGGTGTTATTTTTGTTTTTGTTTTTGGTACCAGGGATTGAATCCAGGGGTGCTTAACCACTAAGCTACACCCTCAGTTCTTTTTATTTTTATTTTGAGACAAAGTCTTGCTATAATGCTTAGGGGCTTGCTAAGTTGCTGAGGCCAGTCTTGAATTTGTGATCCTCCTGCCTCAGCCTCCTGAGTCTCTGGGATTATGTGCCACTGCACCCAGCTTGTTTACAATTTTGAAGGTTTTAGTCTGTGATGGATTAGCCCCATTGCTCTCATCCTTAGGTGGCAGCACATTGTTGCAGAACCAGGGGGCAGAATTCTCATAGCTGGGAAGCAAAAGAGAAGGAGGAGAGGGGAGAGTGATGGTATCCTACAATCTCTGTGGGGGAGGAGTACATGTTCCTAGTGATAAGTTTCCACCACCTCGGTAGGTACTATACTGGGGACAGGCCTTGACCATGTGGACTTTTGGGGACATTTAAATTCCAGATTATAGCAGAAACTCTTAAAGTGCTCTTTTAAGTGCTCTTGCTTCTTCAGATCCTGGATGAAAATTTGTGTATTTGGTTTTTAGCCAAATTGAAAAAGTTGGCATGTTCAAATTTTGGCACTGTTTATACTTAGAGTTAACCTAGCAGTTAATGAACTTCCTTATAATTTTTTTTTTTTTTTTTTTTTTTTTTCGGAACCAGGGATTGAACTCAGGGACACTCGGCCCCTGAACCACATCCCCAGCCCTATTTTGTATTTTTTATTTAGAGACGGGGTCTCACTGAGTTGCTCAGGGCCTTGCTAAATTGCTGAGGCTGGCTTTGAACTCCTGATCCTCCTGACTCAGCCTCCCAAGTCGCTTGGATTATAGGCGTGCACCACCACGCCCGGCGAACTTCCTTATAATATAGGGAGATCTTTTCTTTCTACATAGAGACTAGCTGATGTTGGGATCACCTGGTTTGGATGAAGGGATTAACAGTCTGGATGCATATGGATCTGGGTTGGAGTACAACTCATCTCTCTGCCAGCTGTTGGGCACACTGAAGGGATAGTAGCATGAACATTCCATGGGGAATGCTTGAAAAAAACTGACATTACAGTAATGATGTGCCTGGGTGCACATACAGAGATTCTGATCAGGATATTATTGATGTGGCTAAGGCCACAGTTGAATAGGACTCCCCTGGTCCCATAGAGGAAAGCAGAATTTCTTGTGGTTAAAAAAGGCCGTTTAAAACTGATGAATTTTCTGTGAGTCATTCATTCTCTCTCTTTTCAATTAAAAACAAAATAGGTATACATTGCTAAATACAATCCAGTAGTATAATTAAAATGAAAAAAATTTGATTGTGTACAAAACACCTACATATAAAGTGTGCAGTTGGGTGAATTTTGAGTTGCACATTCTTGTGGAACCACTGCCCAAATAATATATGCAGTCCTTTTATCATCTCAGGTTTCCTTCATCCTCTCCTCTTTTCTGATTTGTCACCATAGTTGGATTTACTTAGTGTTCGATTTGTAAGTGGAATAATTCCTGGTGTTGTTCTTGGGATTTGGCTTCTTTGGAAAGCTTGACATGGTTTGAGATTCATCCATGATTTTCCTTTTGATTGCTAAGTAGTGTTTACATGGACATAGCACAGCGTATTTTTTGTCCTATTGATGAGCATTTGGGTTATTTTCCATTTTAGGAATTAGACTGATGAACATGTTTTACAAGTCCCATTGTGGACCTGTGTTTTCATTTTCTAGGGGAAATATCTGGAGGTGGAGTTGCTGGGTGCTGTGGTAAGTGTGTTTGTGGCTTGAGATTTTGTACTTTCTGACAGTGTGATTGCTCCCTGCCTTACATTGCATTGATGGAAATGTGAATGCCATTAGGGACATATTAGAAAGAGCTTGTGCGGAGGTAGCATTTACCTGTACTGGAAGCTGTCCTTTTCAGTGTGCAGCTTGGTGTGTTTGGATGGTTGTATAGGGCTTTACATCGCTTCTATAGTTGGACAACTACACTCTTCTGAAAAATTCACGTGTCCCTCTGCCCCTGGCCACAACTGGTGGGCTTTCCATCACTGTGGATTTTGATTTATCTTTTCCTGGTGCTTACTATGAGATGCATGTCTTCTTGTTTTGACTTTTTTTGTACAATATAGTGATATTAAGATTCATTTGTGTTGTGTGTATCAGTAGTTTGTTCCTTTTGGTTGCTGAGCATTGTTTTGTTGTGTGGATGTACCAGTTTGTCTGTATGCTCATCTGCTGGTGGACATTTGGTGTATTTATAGCTTTCTGGCAGTTGAATAAAGCTGCTGTGAGCATAGTGAGCCTGAGGCCCCTCTCCCACCAGGCCTGAGAACAAATCTGTTGGGGTAGAGAATTAGGAGGGGAACCAGGCACCTAATGGTTACTCAGTAGATTCATAGCCCCTCTTCCCCATTAGAGCCCTCCATCAGCTTCTGGAAACAAGTTGGTGTCCTACAGTTCCCAGGCCTTTGGAGAGGTGCTGTCCTGGGATCAGACTACTTCACCACCCTCACTGCTGGTTGAGTGCAGCTTTTTAGGCTTAAAAGCTTTCTTCATTTCCATTCTTGGTCTGTCTTTTTATTTCTTAATCTGTTTATAGTCATTTTCATGTCATTTTGGGTGGGAACAAGCAAGTGTGTGTGTTCAATCTACTCGTTTGATCTAGAAGTCTTTTTGCCGTAGGATGCTAAGGCAGTCCCTGGTGTTTGATAAGTTTCTCTTTTTGTTTTTGCTGTAAGAACAGAGATGAGTATGCTTTATAAGTTCTGTCTTTGTGTATACGTGCTTTAAGATAGATTTATACAAATTAATTGTGGCATTAAAATACATATGTACTTTAAATGCCAAATTGAGTTCCTGTAAGACCATACCAATTTATATTCTGGTGGGTCAGGATAGTTTTTAATTTCTTGTTCTTGTGTGAGCTATATGCTCCATAGAACTTTCTCTCTTCAGCAACCCCCCACTCGAGTTGCACACAAAGCTAAGAAATGAAACCAGGTGTCAGTGGAGGAGAGGTACGACTGCATTGGTGTTGAATCTTGACTGTGTTACACTGTTCATGGGTTGAGATGGCACCTGCCTCCACCCTGCACATGTCCTTCCCCCATGCCTGGCATGGTCCCACATGAACTCAGGCATGGCTTTTTTGTTACAGGTTATACTCCTGGCACACCTTACAAAGTGTCCTGTTCCCCCACCAGTGGGGCTGTGCCACCATACTCTTCTTCCCCCAACCCCTACCAGACTGCTGTGTACCCCGTGCGAAGTGCCTACCCCCAGCAGAGCCCTTACGCACAGGTATGCTTGGGCATGCCCTGCATGGTGGGAAGGATTGGTTCCATTATGTCCCACAGTTATGGGACCCTGTGGCAGTTTTCTCTCTTATCCCCACAGCAAGGCACGTACTACACACAGCCACTGTATGCAGCACCTCCTCACGTCATCCATCACACCACGGTGGTGCAGCCCAATGGCATGCCTGCAACAGTGTACCCTGCTCCCATCCCTCCTCCTAGAGGCAATGGGGTCACCATGGGCATGGTTGCTGGGACCACGATGGCCATGTCAGCAGGTGAGTCTTTGTTCCTGGCGTGTCTGTGTGTGGTGCCACAAGTCTGGGGAAAGCTTGTGAATACTCTGACTCTTGGTTTTTCATGGCTCCATTTGTGTGAAAGTACATGTAATTCTTTGGAGAAGGGACAGTTACCTTTGACTTTAACTCCTTTCCTTTCCTTCCCATTCTTTGGGAAGGATACTGTTCAGTTGAGAGGATACTGGAGTGTGGGGTGTAAGTTGATGAACTTAGTGGCCTCCCTCGTGGAGCATAACTGAATAGCACGTTCTGAATTTGCCTGAGTCAGTTTGTTGGTGAGCTGGATAGTCCATTTGGCAATAGCGACAGGGAGTGACCAGACACTACTTCCTCCACCACTGTGAGCATATAAAACTTGAAGAAGAACACTTTGTGGGCTGGCCCTCTTCATATTTCCCTTTAGTATGAACTGGCTTTGTAGGTCAGGTTAAGTTAATGGGCAAGATTTCATGTATCTAGGTCTAGTGTTAATAAAAGTAACAGCAACTTGTACAAATCTTCAGCTTATCTACTTTACTTCCCCCAGGCCTCTTCTAAGTCAGGGAAGATGAGACCACTGACTAGGGTAGACATGTCTCTCTCGACCCATGGAAGCCCCGGGGCTTGATCTGCTATGTAGGCATTAGGTTGCCTCCTGGTCTTTAAGGGTAAATGTGACTGCCTTCATGCTGGGCAAGGTACACTTGATGACCCATGATTAGAATCTCATTTCCCTACCTCCCCAACTTTAGTATAAGGAAATCGTACCAGAGAGAAAGGCACTTTGGGATACTGTGTGTTTCTTACCATAATCTTTGTTTTATTTGCCTTTCCTATACTTTTCTGTCATAGAGAAGACTGTGACATATTCAGAAGCTATGTCCCTGAGTCCATGGTGGGCAGGGTGAGCACAGACGGAGGGAGTAAAGGCATTAGGTTTGAGAAGTGTTGAACCTTAGGAGGATTCAGGTAGTCCCTGAATTTTTGTAGTTATAGAAAAAGTATATTTTCATAATATACTCAGAAGCTCATGTAGTTTGGAAGTCTCACTTCACATTCACATTTCTCTTCTTTTTTTTTTTTAACCATCTTAAATCATTTTTCATGGTTCAGTATTGTTGTCTATTCACATTGGTATTCATCTTGCAAATCTGCAACTCCTATATGTGTTAAATATTTACACCCCATTAAACTGCTGTACCCCTGCTCTCTAGTGCTGTTAGCTACTATTCTGTTTTGTCTGAGTTTGATAACTCTTAAATACCTCACTTAAGTGGGACCATCCACAATATTTGTCTTTTGTCACTTAGCATAAAATGTTCTTAATTACATTTTACCTGTGTTGCAGTATATATGAAAATTTTCTGTTTTAATTTTAATAATACCATTTAAAATGTTCATAAAAGCCTGGCGCAGTGGTACACACCTGTTCTCAGTGACTTGGGAGGCTGAAGCAAGAGGATCCCAAATTTGCGATTTTGGGATCTCAAAATCTCAAAAGATAAAATGAACTGGGATGTAGCTTTGTGGTAAAGTACCTCTGGGTTCAATCTGTAGTACCCAAAACATTGGCGGCAGGTAGTTTTTCTTCTGATTCACAAAAAGTTTTGTGCATGCTCTGTGAAAGTAGGCACAAAGCCTTTTTTTGGTTTTATTTATTTATTTGTTTGTTTTTTGTTTTGTGGTGCTGGGGCCTTGTACTTGCAAGGTAAGTACTCTACCAACTGAGCTATATCCCCAGCCCAGGCACAAAGCCTTTTTATATTTTATTTTATTTTTTATTTTTGGCAGTACTGAGGTGCTCTACCACAGAGCTACATCGCCAACCCATTTTATTTCATTTTGAGACAGGTTTCACTTAGTTGCCCATTCTGGCCTTGAACTTGTGATCCTCCTCCCTCAGCCTCCTAAGAAGCAGGGATTACAAGAATGCGCCATCACAGTTGGTGGCACAAAGCCTTTTAAAAACATTTATCAGTATGAGCCTGCTATGTATGTACATCTTTCAGCTCTTTTTGGGGTAATCTGATCAGAGTTCTGACCTTGCTCTGGGTCAGGATTATTCCCTCTTCCAAGGTGCCTTCCTCTTCACAGAGGCCAGGCCTCCATGCTATTTTGAGGCAGTGTGGAGCCACACTGGAGAAGTTGGTTTATAGCAGGTAGGCCTGCTTTGTGTGTGATGCACTGCTCTTTCTTCCAGGTACCCTGCTGACTGCCCACTCCCCAACTCCTGTTGCCCCTCACCCAGTCACTGTGCCCACATACCGGGCCCCAGGAACACCTACCTACAGCTATGTGCCCCCTCAGTGGTGATCACCCTGCAAATAAATGTAAGTGATCAGTGAAGGCTTGCTGGGCCCTGGCAAAAGTGCATTTCCCTGTGGAGACAAACCTACCTCATGTTTTAAGCAATAAGGAAAAAAATGCACCTGACCCCTTGATCTAAGAGCAGTGTAGTATTTTATGTTTTTGTTCTTCCTGGAACTCCATAAAGAAGAAGAGAACCATTTGAGTGGTTACTATTTATACTGCATCTCCATTCTTACCTGGAACATCCCCCTGCCACCTGCTGCAGGAGGTAGAGTTCTGGTTGTAATTGGGGGTCTCTATGAGGTGGATGGGAATTGATCCATCAGCTTTGTTCACTGCTGCCCCCTTTTGACCCTGTTGACCTTGCCCTTTTGAAATTTTTGGAGCAGTGGTGGCAGAAGAACTCTGTATGACCGTTTGCCTGTCATTCTCCCTAGGTTTGCGGATGGAGCTGTGCAGTCACATCATTGAGGTTCCACAGCTGGTGCTGCAGGCCTTGTGCCTCCAACCAGGACTTTCTTCTTAATGCTCTCGACACTTAGCTAAACACGACTGTCCCGGCCCAGCAGGTCCCAGCGCTGTTAGTCTCCAGCTAACTCCGTGGGTTGGTCTTAAAGCAAATCCTGTTTTGTGGACTGCCTGGCAATTTTTTAGCTAACTGTAATGATAAAAAGGGAGTATTATCTATTCTGAATCATATCTAGTTGAATGCATGTTTTAAAAAAAACAAACACAAAAACAAAGCTTGCTCAATCTACCTGCAGTGACTGATGCAAAACCATCTTATGCAAAACCCAAAGGAATGGAAACGTATTTTACAACTGTATCACTAATGCACTGTTGTATGCAAAGTCTTAAAGTTATAAGTGTTAAAGTGAATTTGTTCATAGAGCATACCTGAAATACCTTAGGTGATTCTTCAACCTTTTGGGGGTTGATGTGGGTTGCCAGTTAGGGATGTGGACTTTAGTTTTCAGCAATCTGTTTCTTTGGCACTGACTGCATGGGAGGGAGCTGCAGGGATGGGGAGAGAGTGGGGAGGCCACTGTGGTTTGGGATCAGCCAGTTAGTGGACATCCCTTTCTTTCTTTGTAGGTTTGGCAGGGTCAGGGCAATGGGGACATGCTTAAAGACCATCATGGAAGATGGCCAGTACAGTTAAGGGCAAAGGGACTGTCTACATATCAGCAAAACAATTTTCCTTGCCATCTAAATTTCCATTATACTGTCTGTCTCTTACAGAGAAGGGTGATTTTTGTATATCTTTATTGAAAAAGTCCTGTGTAGAACTAAATTGTTTTCCTGGAATGGAAGATAGGTGAAACAGCTACACTTGGATGAGGTATTGTCTTCTGCTTTATTTAGCTTAGGAAGTCATTCCAGTCGCCCCCTTCCCCAGAAATGTTTGAAGTCAGCTGAAAACTTAGAGGCATTGCTATGCCCCCCCCCCAAGGAATGGCGAAGACTTCAGCTGTATGTTATAGAGGAAGTTGTTTATTTAAGAATGATTAAAAGGGAACAAAATGTATTTAAAATTCCTCATGTTTTTTGTAGAGAGGCAAGGCTGTGGATGTGTCTGAAAATGTAGAATCATGTAGCTTGTCCTGGGGTAGTCCACCTGATTGTGACTTGACTCTGACCAGCTGGAGGGGATTCATAGGGCTGGTGTCTGTGGTCTGTGAGCCTCTTCTGCCATCTCTTCTTGCAGCTAAAGGCACTCAGCACCAAGCAAGTGTGGATGGCAGAAAGGGCCAGGTAGCAGTGGAATGCATTTGCCTGCCAGGATCTATTATGGAAAGATTTTTAGTTTAAAATCTGAATATTGTACATAAGAAATCAAGAGGATTTTTTTTTTTTCCCCTCCTAAATGCCCAACTTCCATCAATAGGAGTGCATGTTTGTTTTCAGTGAGGGTCAGAAGTGTGGGGGTATGATGACTTGCTCCTTTTCAGGGGTCTGTCCGGAAGGGATGGAGGTACATCTTTTTCCCACCCCATCCTTTTTCAGAGTGCTGTGGACTTTGGTTGAGAAGGGATTCTCTGCTGCTTCTCAAGGCAGCTAGGTCAGGGCTCTGGCACTTGGGTAGAGGTCACTGGTAGTGGTCAGCCTGGCTGCCAGGTAACCTTACCACTGAGCCTTTGGTAACCTTATTTTTTATAGTGAGTACTTTTCATTTTCTTTTTCCACATTTATTTTGTAAGAAGTTTAGGAATATTTTTGCATGGATCATTGTAAACAGAAAGATTTCCTTATTCCTAATGTCTATTAACATAGGATGTTTACTGATAAGTACTTTAAATTGCTTCATGAGCACTTAACCTCTGTGTGTGTATGTGTGTGTGTGTGTGTGTGTGTGTGTGTGAGAGAGAGAGAGAGAGAGAGAGAGAGAGAGAGAGAAAGAAAGAGAGACACAGACAGACAGTGTACCCCAGGCACATAGTTTGTGTTCATTTCCACAAATCTGTGTTGGTAATTGTGTTGGTTTGCAATATCAGTAGGTTCCTAGGGTTTCAGGGACTTAACTGACTGACAGAGAAAGCAGTTTTCCCAAATTGAGTGGTAACAGATGAGTAGAACATATTCACGATTTTAGTGTATGCTTTAACAAAGCCCCATTCAAAAATGGAACCATGTACATTCCCTGTGCCTGTAAGGGGCAGAGTCATTTGCATTCTGGAGGAAGTTCTAACAAGTTACGTGAATTGTCTAGACCTGTGAGGCCGGCAAACACAGGGTGTTCCCACAAGCACTGAGATGAAGGGTAAAGAAGAGTGGGTTGCATCCCTTCCCCCGTGTACATCAGCTTAATAAATACTTTGCTTCCCTAAATTTTTTTTAAAATCTCTTCTTCCATTTTGTGAAGTTCAACTGAGAGACTATCAGATACTTTGGCTTTATATATCTATGTAGAAATCTTTTCCATTTTGACACTATCATTGCATCAGCTATGAAATTTGATGGTAAAAGAGAGTTTATCTGTCAGATGAGAACCTGAATTTGAGTAGTAATAAAACTGTCATAGGTTGTAATTTTTAACAGCATTCAGTTCTAGTAAAATTAATTAAGGGCTAGAACCTGGGTCAGTATTCTGTTAAAGAGCTACATAATTTGGTATCCCAAGCCTATTGTGGAACATTCCCTGAAATTTTGCTTTTTGTGTGTGACATTCCTGATTTTGAGTGTTGTTCAGCTGAATTGTTATTCTTTTTAGTAGCTGATACAGGCAAACAAAGGATCTAATTTCTGTAAACTTGGATGTCATTATGGTTATTTAAAAAACTTTATTCTCTACCTTCTCCCCTGAGTCTTGGAAGGTGTGTTCATCAGCTGTGTAGCTGCTGTTCCTCTTTGCTCATAGAAATCTAGTTCAGATGTGATCTGGAAGCTGAGTGAGTGTTTAATGTTGAGTTATCTTTGAGCTTCTTGATTCTGTGAGGTGAGGACACCTTTCAGGCCAGAGCCAATCATGGTGACAGGCACATAAGCTCTTCCAGAACCTATTATGTCTCTTGTGGTCCATCTTCTAAGAACATTCTTGATGATGTGGTTATTGGGCCTACAAATTGCTATTGGGTGACTTTTCTTGTGTGCTATGCAAATTTAGTATTCAGAGGAAGCAGAGAGGTCCAGCCCTGACTGGGTCCCTGGCCTCTTGAGTGTCCTGCCCTTCCCCAGCAAGGCATCTGTGCCTTGCTTTATCTGGTAGCATTATCCTGCTGTGACAGAGGAGGCCTAAGAAGTAATTTGCATGTTTATTGGGGGACATGTCAATGATAGGAAATACGTTGGAATGCCCTGGCATCTGGCAGTGTTGTCCCCACATGGGCTTTGTGTGCCCATGGGCTGAGTGTGCCATTGGAGGGTAAAAAGCTGACATGCACCAGCTATGTAAATATTGGGACTCCTTTACAAAGGAAGGCCAAATGTCACCTTTCCTTTTGAACATTTGAAAACAGTATTACTCTGACTAGTTGGGCCACCTTCTTCTCCGGCAGCTCACAATTGGCTGCTCCAGCGTTTGTTGGCCTGGCACTGCCCACACAGCGTAGGGTCTTTCATGGGTGCAGCGGCAGGAGGTAAAGCCGCTGGTCCTTCTCTCTGGTGCTTTCTAGGAGGATCTTTAAAGTTTAGGAGTGTGGTTGGCTTTAGGGAGAGCAGAGTTCAGCTCTCCTGCCTAACACATCTCCCAGGTTTATGTGTGTTTTCTCTGAGCTGCTTACTACTCCACCTGAGCTTTCTTAAAGGTGACAGACCTTTGAATATACTGCTGATGACACTCTGAGGAGGTGGGTGTGGCCTTGGTAGAAACTGCAGATTTGGTCTTGCATGTTTCTGAGGGTTTATCTCTTCCCCGCTCCCCATTCATTTGAAAAATTGAAAACCTATAGGATAAGCAGGATTAAATAAAGTGTGGTCAGTTAGGATGGGGAGAGGAGCAGTATCTCTGTCCAGGGAGTCCTGATGCATTTCAGGCAGGGTGGGGTGTCCCAGAATGGTGCAGCAGGCAGCTCCTTGGGCAGGGTGGCACTGTGGGTTCTGGTGCAGAGTAGTGGGCAGTAGAATGAAGTAGTTGGGCCAGATCTGAGACTTTGCTGTGATGGCCACTTGAAGGAGAGGCCCCAAGGAGGCTTATGAGCTGTAACTGAATAGGAAACTGTCCCCCCCCCCCCTTTTTTTTTTTAAATGATTTTTAAATACTGTTTTTTACACCGTTCTCTTGGTACTTTTTTTAAGCTTAAGTCAGCATTGTCTTCCAGTGTTAAGGCATCCCTCGCCTCTGCATTGAACTTACGTGTCAATACAAAGGAATGGACCATCCATCCTGAGCCAGTTCAATTAGGTGTAAATTCATACTGTTTTAATTTTTTATGCAATCTGATGAGTAGATGAGCTCAGATTTAAAATTCTTAAAGCACGTTTATTGTAACAAGAATTGTTATGTATTAATACTGCAGTTTTCAATAAAGATTGACTTGTGTTGCATATTCTGGTTTTCATTTTTTTTCTATGTAGGTTTTGTTGAGAGGCAGCTTGGCCTAATAGGAAGGTGCTGTATCTTTCCACAAGTTAGGAGATTGCTAGGGGTTTTGGAAAGAAGGTCATGTGGCCTTTAACCCCTTGGAGTAGTGGGTTGAGGGACTGTTCCTAGGTGGTTTGGGAGGGAGGCAGCTCAGGCTTCTCTTCTGGCTTCTGTGGCCAGGGTCCACCTGGAAAGACATATCCTTCCCCATTTCAGCAGGGAGAAAGCTGAGGCCCAGAAAGACGATAGACCCCAGTCCCTCAAACTCGTCAACTCCATCTAAACTCTCTGGGAACAGTCAGGGTGGGAGTGGGCCTCCAGGCCGGGCAGACTATCCTCCCAGCAATCCTGGGCCTCTGTAGCACTGATCCATCTTCAGTAGAGCCCTGAGGCTTGGCTCTCTGATGGGCCCCACCCCCGGCCCCACCCCTACCCCCACCCCTCTGGAATTGTTTGGCTCATTATTCCTCTTTTCTTTGATACCAGGGATTGAACTTGGGCTCTTAACCATTGAGTCACGTCCCCCAGCCCTTCTTAGGTTTTTATTTTGAGACAGTGTCGCTTAAGTTGCGTAGGGCCTTGCTGAGTTGCTGAGGCTGGTTTTGAACTTGCAATCCTGCCTCAGCCTCCTGAGCTGCTGGGGTTACAGGCATGCACCACCATGCCCAGCACATTTTTCCTCTTTAGGGAAAGGTCAGACACAGAGTGGGAGCACACACACAGGAGAAAATGCACGCGGACCAACAGAAAACAATGGCTGGCAGCCAGGTTACTTTTCACAAGTTTCTTTATGAAATTAAATGTGGCTTCTGGCTTGGAGAAGGTATAGTGCAAGAGTGACTGTCCATGCTGCTGAATCCTTTAGGGTTCCACACTGACATGCCAGGCCCTGGCTGTGTTTCTGGAGCCCCTGGGCAGGATGCGGGTGCCCTTGCCACATGTCTGTTGCCTGGAGTGGTCAGGTCAGTCTGGATGCTGGGCCCAGGAATTCAGTCCTTATGGCTTCTCACGCTCACTAGGGTAAGGCAATCTTTCTGTGTCACTAACAACAATTAATTGTTTTTCATCATTGTTAGAAAAACAAGGACAAAACCCAAACAAAAACAGGAACCAAGTGGTTCTGCAGCAACCCCACAGCTACAGATGGACTGGTCACAAAACTTGGACCAAAGTATGTGACTGACTATACGGTTTTGTTCTTCCCACTACACAACATCACCAGTGAAGAGGGTGACCAGCAGTATTACAGAGGGGCTGGGAGGTAAAAGGGCAGGTCTGGGCCAGATATTTGGGCACAGAATTCCTGGTTCCTGCACTCCAAGGTTGCAAGTGGCCTGGGGATACACAGCCCAGCTTTGTAGGTGGCCACTGGCCCATAGAGTAGGTCTTTCCTGCCTGGAGAAAATAGGAGTGGGGATGATTAGATTTCCAAAGAAGAGCATCCAAAGCAGCTAGAGCCTTCTGCACGTCAACCTGGTAAGTGGTTCTGAGCTGTGGTTCCTAGGCTCCTGGTTAGTGAAGGCCTCACACAGGTCCATAGTGTGGACAGACCAGGAGAGGGGTCAGCAGGCTGCAGGAGGGGTTTGTATGTGCCAGGGCGCTCTCTCTCCCTGTTGGTCACTTCATTCACCAGCAGCAGGGAAGAAACCAAGGATGGGAGCACAAACCTGGTACCTCCTGGAGGCACCAACCCCTGCACACTTCCAGTTTCCTAGACAGACAGGATGGCCAGATGGAGTGGTCCTCAAGAAGGAAAAGCTGGGGGCTGAGGGTGGGCAGGTCCACAAAATGCTGTCAGATGGATACTGGCTCACTTGCGGAAGGGTGCCAGCCGGCTAATGCTGTGCCAGAAGGTGGATGGCTTCCGCCTGGGCTCTGCCAGCACCAAGACCTGCTGCTGGGGCCGACTGGCAGGCAATACTGGGTGCTTCTGACGTGTCAGGTAGCAGGGCCGACCTACAGCTGGGCAAAGAGAAACAGTTGAAGGGTCGTAGGTGCCCCAGTGTCAGGTGGCACAGGGTGGAAGGCAGAGGGGCCCATTCCAGGCCTCTGGTGCAGAACCCTCATGCAGTTTTGCCACATAAAATTTGTTTTCTGAGGGGCTGACCACATCCTGGAGCCCACTGCCTGGAGCCTCTGGCCTGGCCCTGACCTACTGCAGCCTGAAGGGATGGTGGATGGCCAGGGGCCCTTTGAAGGCATGTGATGTTGGCTCTATCTGTAGAAAGGGGGACAGCAGCTGTGAGGGTGCCTGTCAACAGCCTGAGGAAGAAAAGCACTGGCACTAATGGTGCCACCATTGCGAGGTCTGAGGGGTCAAGATAACAATGTACTGACCCAAGCTTTGTCACCAGTGGCCCCTTATCACCAGCCCTTTGGGAACATAATACCTGCAAAGTGTAGTGGGCTCCTCTGGGGATCTGGTGGTTAGGTGGCTTTGCTTTTGTGGGGTCAGACAGATACAATCAAGGCCAGAGCTGCCCCCAGGTGGGACTACTGTCCACTTACCTTTGGGCTTCCCTGTGGCTTGCTGCTTGCTCGCATTCAGCATGGCCTGCTTCCTTTGCAGTTCAGTGATGGAGAAGCCTGGGGGGAGGTACACATAAGGCCCCACATCCTCCTCCCCTGCCCGGGTGCAGTCTTCCCAGTGTTCTGCTCCCATGTGCTTCAGGGTCTGTGCCCTGGATATAGCAGGGGCTCTTCCTTGTCCTGTTCAGTCAGCCTGCCCTGCCAACCATGGCAGAGAATGAAGAGCCCTGAGACCTCCCACTCTCTCCCCTTCACCACATCTCTCGCCTTTACCTGATGTCTAGCTCTCCCTTTGCTCAGTGTCTAGGTGGATACTCTTTACCAAGAGCAACCTGGCCACTGAGTGACTAGGAGGGGGAGATTCTTATTCACATGGGGCAGGGGAGAATTCTGGAGGCTATTACCCACCTTCCCCTCCATGTTTCCTCAGGGTTCCCACTGGCTATAGAGCATGTCCATGGGTACATGTGCAAGTTTGTGCAGTGAAGCAACATCCACCCCACCCACTACAGGCCAGCAGACCCATGCCCTGGGGCTGTGTACTAAGGAAGGGTCACTCCTGCCAGTGGAGTGAGGCTGGCAGTGCCTTTCTTACTATGAGGACTAAGATTCCTGGAGCCCTAAGGCCCTCTGGATGAGATACATTGCCTCACTCTATCAAGGCGGTTCTGATTGCCTGGCAGCCAGGCCAGGCAGAAGGGCCAGGTTGGCCCTAGAGGTGGGGCAAGGCCCAGCAGGGTCTCGCACCTGTCTCCTGGTCCAGCCGCACCTGCTCCCTCTCCCTGGCAAAGGCCTTGAGCCAGCGCTGCTTCTGCTCAGGCTTCCTGGCACATAGTAGGTGGCTGACCCCTGAGGCACTGCAGTGCAGCCGGAAGGCGTTCTTGATGCTCACGTGGAGGTCTCTGTCCTTCCCGTCCTCCAGGTCCACCACCTCCAGGCCATCCATGTCCAGCCGGCCCTTGTAGTATAGCACATCCCGGCGAAGCAGGTCCTGCCAGATGCTGTCCTGAGCCTTGGCTGCCCAACTGTTCACCTGCTCATGTCCCTGGTCTGCCCCCAGCCACCTCCCCAGCAGACATTAAGCACCTAATGGCAGAGGGGACCTGGTGTGACCTGTGACTGTGCTGAACCACCAGTGGAGGAGCCTTGCCCTTTCAGTGCCAGCTACTAACTGGGCAGGGGGCAGCCCTGTCTGAGCTGTGCAGTCTGGTGGGATGACAGACATAGAAACTAAGGCAGTGGCCTATAGGGCCCAGTGCAGAAGAGTATAGCAGACAAGGAACTTCATGGATGGAGGTTTCTGGGCCATGTTTTCAAAGAGATGCAGAAGCCAGCAGTGAAGAGGAGGCTGGGAGGAGGATACAGCAAAGGATCCCAGGGATTGCAAGGAGAAGCAGAGGTTTGCAGGAGGAGAATAAATATGTGATTTGAGGATCAGGTAGGGGCCATGTCAGGAAGAAGGGCATTCTTAATAGCACTGGGCCCTGATTAGACTGAGCCATCCTGTGGTCCCTAGGTCCATGTTGCAGAGCCTACTACCCCATCTCATCCCAGATCTAAGGGCCCGACCATGCTCCAGGAATAAGGAATGGCCAGTATAGGATCTGGCAGTCTCCCTTCCTCTGGGCAGTTGCTCCCAACCCTTGGCTTCATTCAGTCTCTCCACCTGCTCTATGGGGCCAGTCCAGCAGGGGAGAGTGATTCTGGTACCTTCTTACAGTAGATGAGCTGGTGGTCAAAGAGAAAAAACATTCTCTGCTGGCTCTTGGCTTGAGGCTGTGTAATGCGAGTCAGCTCCCCCGAGTAGATGAGTTCCGAGCTCCTGACCAAAAGATCTTCCCCCTGGGGATCCCCAAGGAGAGCCATGAGATGAGTACACTCAACCTTGGGCTCTATTTCCTGCCTCTGTTGTTGGGTGGATGGGTGTCTTCCTACTGCAGCTTTCACTAGGCCAGGTCAAGGTAGGCTGGGTGCTCTTGAAGCCCGAGAAGAATTCTGGGTCCCAAAAGTGGGGACTCTGGGAGGGGGAGGAAAAAGGTGGACAGATGTGACCTGAGCTGGCTATCCTTGCAAAATAGCCAGTGACCTCATGTGGCTCTTGAGCACTGAAAATGTGGCTAATCCATATTGAGATGTCAGTATAAAATACTGTTTGAAGACTTAATATGAAACAATATAAAATATCTCAATGATATTTTATGTTGATTACAAATTAAATGCTATTTTGGATGTTGAGTTAAACATTGAAATGAGTTTCATCTATTTCTTTTTTAAGATGGCTATTAGAAAGTATAAAATTCCATATGTGGCTCCCATCTTTTGATTAGATGGTACTGCCCTGATGAAAAATTAGGCCTGGCTGGAATTCACCTCTGTAACTAGTCTTTAGAGGTCCAAGAAGGTTCTTTTCTCAGCTAAATGTATTTAGTATCTGAAATTCCATCACTGGGACTTCAAACTTTCTAAGCCCTATCCCTTCCCAATTCCATGAGAATGCAAATCCCAGATAGCTGTTGGTAACCATCCAGTTTAGGATGACTGAATTTGTATGGGTCCTTAGCCAGGGCTGGGCTTCAGAACCACTGACTGCATTGCCCAGAAATCTATTTTATGTCTGTGGCTAATTTATATTGATATTCAGATAATTTTTCTTCCTGACAGCTGGTACAGTCGCATTGTGTGGATAGGGAGCTCTCAGGAGCAGAGCCTCAGGACGAGGCAGATTGGCTGGTGGTGGAAGGGCAAAGTCCCCTGTGGCCCTGGGGAGCAGGAATGTCATTAGTCAGGCCTTTGTGTTGCCTTACTTAGAAGGCAAGGCTGGCAGATACATGGGGAATATGCAAGTCACAAAAATGGAACCAGGGAGCCCTGATGGGTGGTGGTGGTCCATTTTTGGTCACACTTTTGGGCCTAAATCCAACTGTTGGGAACCCCAGAAGTTAAATAAAACTCAAGGATGTGCCCTGTACCCTGAAGAACAGACAATTCAGAAAAACATGCTTCCTCTGTTAGGACTCCTCTTGGGCTGGTGGTGGCTCTTGGGAGGACTGCTGTATCTCACACAGGAAGGGGGCTACCAGGTGTTAAAGCTTGGCTCTGGGCAACACCGAGAACCTGCTTTTCTGCCATGAGTGCTCACTTCCAGGAGCCTGGCTCCCTGCTTCTGCTCCCTCCCAAACTTTTCAGGGATAAGCACAATTTTCAAGCAAAGACACTGCAGTATTTTCTGGGCCCTGGGGCCCTCACCTCCCAGTCCTCTATGGAGCTCTGCCACTGAGCAATCTTGTCAATGTTTTCAAGTCTCCGTTTCCGTTCGTTGATGAGCTGGGCCACGTTCTTCATGGCATGCAGAGCAGCTTCGACATCCTTGAAGTCCCTGTGGCAGAACAGAGATGGAAGGGCACTGCAAGCTGGAGAGCAGAGAGATTTAGGAGTCCCCCACAGCTCCCTGGGTGGAGCTGCCGCCTCCTGGGGCTGTGCCCCTTGGCCATGGTCTGACTGGTCAAATGCATAATCCCTCTCCTCCTAAATGCTAAGCACAGAGCAGAGCTTAATATCCTCTTGAGGTCCTCTTCTCCTACTGCAGTGGCAGATGTTTGAGGATCTGCTTGTTTTATTCAGTGCTGTTGCCCCAGTACCTACAGCAGAACCCAGCTCACCTCAAGGGCTTATCAAACTGACTGGTGCATAACCTCAGGCTGCTTCCCTGCCTCACGCCTCCTACCTGTGCTGAGGGTGGGTGTACTTGAGCAGCTCAGCCAGCTGCAGTGGGTACTTGCAGATCTTCTGCACTGGAGTCAGCAAGAAGCCATCCAGGGAGATGTCGATCATCTTTTGTAGCAACCGGCAGGCCTCGAAAAAGTACACATATTTGCTGAGTTTGGTGAGCCGGGATAGCTCCACGCAGGCGTTGGGGTGGTTGTTGCAGTACTCCGAGTAGATCTGGAAGTCTGCTTGCTGTAGGGGCACAGCTAGAGATTAGGATGGCTGTCTCCAGGCAGTCAGTCACAGCCCGAGAGAGCCACAGTCCCAGAGAGCCAAGAGCCTCTGATTTCTTTAGGAGTCAGGTCTCAGAGGGCACCAGGCACTCTCTACTTAACTGGGGCACAAGCTATGTGGAATCACATCCAGGGATGGGAAACTCCTGAGAGGACTTTCATGCTCCTGACTGCTGCCATCCAGCTGTCTCAGCAAAGTCCTCAGCAGATACTTTGTAAGGTTTATTTGTTTTTACAGAAATCAATGGTGCTAATAAGGAAAGTCTATTATTAAGGCCAAAAATTGGGTGGGGTAGGGGCTGGAAAGTGGAGAGACAGACATCCTTTGCTTAACCCTGTGTGTTTGCCCAGGGCAGGGATAAAACAAATTTCTGTGCTTTCAGGTGAGGCTGGAATCTTTCCAGACCAACTCAACAAACCTTGGGTAACTGGCATCTAGTGTATGTGGGCTGTAAGCTCCACACAAATTTCAGATAGCCCACTATGTGAGGAACCCCAGAACTTACCCCTTGGGCACTAAATAGGTGGCTGGGCACATCTTTGCCCTCCTTTCTGGCCCATGCAAATCTTTCCTGACTGATGCCTGAAACTCCCCTGGCAGTCTTTAATGACAGTGATTCCCCCCCACAAAGTAGAGACTCTCCTAAGACTGCTGCAGAGTGAAGGGAGCAGGGGGAGGTTGGGGCCGGGTGCACAGATGTTGGGGCCTGGTGCACAGATGTTGGGGACTGGTGCACAGCAGTAGCAGGTTGCCTGGGCTGGGGTGGGGAGCCAGGTACAAAGGGAGGTGAAAATAAAGGGCCAGGGTGTACAGGGAGAGGAGGAGTCCCTCAGAGATAGGTGCTAGACAGGCAGGGCTTAAGGATCCAGGTAGAGAAGCCGGGACTTGCTCACGTGCTCCAAGAAGCAGGCACCCAGTTCGCTTAGGTGTGGGCGCTCCTTATTGAACTTCTGCTCCAGGGCCTTTACAAACGCCTTCTGGCAGCGATAGATGTCCTCGATGTTCCCAAAGATGGTGCGCAGCTGCTCCTCGCTGAACATGTCTGCACGCTTGCGGCACTGTCTGATGTAGCCCTTGGTGGGGGTGCGGGTGGGGATGGTCAGGGATCTGTCCCCATCCTTCTCCCCTCCCTGCTTCACTCACAAGCCAGGTCCCTGGCTCACCTCACAGATGTCACGCAAATGCTTGATGTAGTCCCGCTCAGTGCTGAGGATCTCGTTGATGACGTTTGTCCGCATCTGGTCTTTGCTGCTCTGTGCCTCTGTTCCACCGTCCTCAGCCTTGCCATCACCAGTCTGTGGGGCCTCATCATCGGTAGGCTCGTCCTGGTTCACCCGTAGCTGCAGGCAACCCGAAGCCAGTGAGTGGCTCTTGAAGTCAGTCCCTGTACACTGCATAGTGGCAGTGGGGAATGGAGACTCGGAGGACCTTTAGTGGCTCTGAGCTAGCTCAGATACTCCTATAACTGCATCACATGGTGTAAGGCTAGGATGGGGACAGCAGGTCTGATTGTAGCAGACTGGAGAGGGGAAGGGAGTCCACCTCCAGCACTTGGAACTCCAGAGCTGGCTTGGCTTGGGTTTTTTGTTTGTTTTGTTTTGCACCAAGGGGCACCAGTATTATCCCAAGACCACTAGGGCACCCTTGGCAGACCGTATGTTCCCCATGTCACCGTCCCACCCCAACTTTGTGCTCAGCACAGTGCTCGAAAACATGCTAAAGGTTTCTGAACCAACCCTTGCTCATACTAGGCTGTGTAGGGCCCGTGACTACAGTGGGTGGGTCGTGTGGTCTTGCTGTTTCAAACCTGTAACTTAAGGAAGGCTTGGGGCTCAGAGTAGACAGTTTACCTGGGAATTCTGGGCAGGAGGAGCACCTGAACACTGGGGTATGAGGTCTCCCCTTTTGGCTGCCCTCAGCCTGGCCCTTTGGAGACCACACCTGGATTTTCTCCTCGGAGACCAGAGTCACCTTAGGTGGGATCTGTGTCCCCTCCCTGTGACCTCTTAGTGACTTCATGCCTGTTTCCTCAGGTTCCTACCTCCTGGGACCGAATGAATGTTAAGTGAGGTCATCCATGTAAATGTTCTGTAGTGTTTCATAAAAGCCTGGTAAACAAGGTTCTTAATGGTGGTGGAATTCTAACATGCACATTCCCCTGGTGGGGCGTATACTATCACCACACTGTTCTCTCTGGCGAGAGGACATGCCAGGAGGGGATTAGGAGCAGGGGATAGAGGAGGTAGTGGTTCTGCAGGAGGAGGAGGGCTGTATCACACCTCTCTGACACCCACCCATCCAACCCAAGGTCCCAGGCAGCAGCAAACTGGAGAGGGGGAACTCAGAGCTATTTTGAGCTTGGATGATAATGATGATTTTGGTAGTGGGCTTGAACCAGGGGCTCTACTGCTAAGCTGCATTCCCAGCCCTTTTTAAAGTTTTATTCTGAGACAGAGGCTCGCTAAGTTTCCCAGGCTTGTCTCAAACTTGTGATCCTCTTGTCTCAGCCTCTGAGTAGTTGATATTATAACCATGGGCTACCATGCCCAGTTTGGGCTTGGATTTCTGAGCAGAGCCAGGTAGTTCCTCACAAGTCAGACAGAAGCATGGGCCGGAACCATACCCGCACAAAGCTGGCTGGAAACCACCCCTCGCCGTCGGCAACTCGGCCCCACCACCATTCTCTGTTGGTAGCATCCATTACTTCGATGACGTCCCCAGCTTTGAAGCCCAGTTCCTGATCGTCCATGGTGACATGGTCCCAGAGAGCTTCAGCACAGACCACACTGCCATCACTGATGAGCTGTGGAGAGAGCCATGGCAGGCAGGTCAGTGGGGCAAAGCTACCCTGCCTCACAGGGTTAGGGCCAGGCTGAGGCTCTCCTGTCCTCTATTCTCACCCTCAGCAGCCCTGGGAAGAAGAGATCCTGACCTCCAAGCCAGCAGCTCTTTGGCAGCAGGGGTATGCCCTGAGCAGGTCCAGACTGTAAGGACTCAGTGGTAGAGCCAGAAGTGAATTTGAGCACAGAATCTGACTGACCATTACATTGCTCCCTCCCTGCTCAGCCACACTTTCCTCACACCCCTACTGAGCAGGTGCTGAAACAGTTGCCTCTCAGCTTCAACCCACCTCCTGGCATACCACAACCTAGACACCCACACCAACTGAGCAGCACCCCTCCTCAGAGGCCTAGGCATCTACATTTTAATCATTCCAACCTTTTCCCTTTTTTCCTAGCTTTAGAAGTAGGTATGTCTTGCAGCTGCTATCATAGATACCTCTGGTTGTTCTTGTGTGCTTTGTCACCAAGTCAGCCACTTTATATCTAGTTGACAAGTCTCTGTATTGGTTATTCTCTGCTCAAACAACCTATGAGATATTTTTCTCCAAAGTGGTTGTGGACTGATACATCACAACCAGGCAGCCCTTTCCTGTGGAGTTGTTTCCCATTGGGTTGACACCTGCTTCTCTGTAATGTGGACCCTGTTTCTGCTCCATGAGTGATGAATGGCTCTAGGGGCATTAGGGCAGTTGAGGAGGGGTGGGCAGGGGATTGCGCATACCTTTCCCTGATAGGACTGATGGCTGGCACTAACACAGCCATGTGCCTAACTAAGCAATCAAGGAAGAGTTAGAGCAACCCCAGATAGACTTCTGTACCAAGCACTCCTGCTTAGCTTTCTCCACCCATTGTGAGCCCTCCTTGGCTTGCCTGCATGCTTCCAGGGCTGTGTGCATGCTAATCATCCCATGGACATGGGAAGCAAGAGTAGGGTTACACCTTTTAACTGGAACTGAATGTATATCCACCTTAGTTCCAGTCTTGTCTATGAAGCATCTGTGCCTATGTGGACAGGGTGTAGTGGGCTGCCACCGCAGCACAGAAGTCACTCAGGCTGGGAGCTTCCCTCCAGGGGAGGGCCTGAGCAGGCAAGTTCAGGGAAGGCCCAACCACTGGTTCTTACTCTTTCTTGGGGGTGACACGTGCAAACTTGATGAAACCTCTCCTCAGAACAATCCACATGCCCATGTGCAAGTGTACCCTCACAATGTGGTGGCCGTTCCCAAGGCCTATGTAGGGACCCCAGGCACCCAGCACTGGGTTATTCCTGGGAGCAGGCCTTTACCCTCATCCCCTACTACAATGATGACTGGCAAGTGGGCCTGGCTGCTACACAGATGGGATGAGACAGGAGGACTCAGTATGCCCATATGAAAGCCAGCTGGTTGCATGTGTGGAGCCAGTACACCTCTGACAAGCAGACTTTCATGCAAGGTCTAGAAAGATGTGGCTCAAGGGAAAGAAGGAAGTAGACAATCCCAGGGTATGGCTGAGCGAGTGAGAATGCAGGTGAATGGGTCTGATCTGAGGGGGGAATAACCTAGACACTCAACACGACCCAGATTCCCACTGGTTCCTGTGCTAGGTGGTTCCTGCTTTGTCTTAACTATGTGCAGCATCTCCCTCTGTCCCCAGATCCTTCAAAGGAGCCCTGAGCAAAAAGCTACTCTCCATGGTCTGGTGCCCTTGTCCCCTTTCCTCTATTCAGCAGTCCTTGTAGATGGGTGTGGATTTTACATGGGCTATTTCCTTCAGAGCTCCTATGGAAGCTATGGAAGGTGTGGGGAAGCTAAAGAGGCAGGGCTTCACAGTGAGAACAGGGTTCTAGGCACCAATAGGGACACATCCCCACGCCTCTCCTGCCAAGAGGTGGGGGTGGGGAGGTGTTGGCCACCTTTGTTGCTTCCTTGTCTCAGAACTGTGTTCATAGGGCACAAGAGACACCTGAAAGACACATGGTCATGAACAAGTTCTCCAACCTCCCCATGCCTCCTGTCAGTGGCCCAGTAAGTGACAATGTCTGCTCTACCCGGGTAGATCCACAAACCAGAAGTACTCTAACAAGTTATAGTACTAACATGAGCAATTTCTGCGATGTCACCAAGACACAATGTGATTCCAAGAGGTCAGAGACATGTTTCCTAGGACATCAGAGATATGCTCCACCTGCAGGCAGAGAATGGTTTCTGGGCACAGGGCCTTTCTGGTGCTCCAACCTAAGTGCAGTTGTCCCTCAAGCTAAGACTCCAGCCCAGCAGTCCCCAGGGGTGAGGACTCCAGGCTGGCCCCCACCTGGCAGTGGAAGGCAGAGGCAGACTTTGAGAAACCCGGATGTTTCTGTGGTGGGGCAAATTCAAGACTAAGACAAACCAGGGGCAGGAGCGGGAACAGGATCCCTTCCTGTACCTCTGAGGTTCTGACTGGCCCTGGGGAGGGCAATGCTGCCAGACTCTGTCTCCTTTTGCCTCCTGATGACCACTACCACTTTCTCACCCTGCCATTCTGTCTCTTTTTCTTACTTGCCAGGTGGTGGTGGCTTTCCAATGTACAGTCCTGGAGTGCCAGTCTGGACTCCCCTGCACTGGGATTCCTGTTCAGTGTCCACTGGGGAGAAGGGTAGCAGGGGCTCTGCCCCTAGGGAGACTGACAGCCGCTACTTATTTTAAGGCCTAAAACAGGAACAGCAGGTGCCCTGAGCAGAGGTATCCAGGCATCTTTCACAAAGCTCTCAACACACACACAAGTATATGCCCAGTTCTGCTCACCCAGTGGTCACATGCTCACGGCTTCCTGACAACCACAGCCAGCCCTGCTACAACTGTGTCCATATCCTCAGTTATTCACAGAGGCGCGCCATTTTAGATCCCCCACGCCGCACCACAGCACAGAGGACAGACTAAAGGACCCCCCCATGCACGTGTGCCACCTTGCCCCTGTCACCCACATGGTGGCACTTCCGGGACCACCCAAAAGCAGGCCTTGTCAGTGAGCACATGGGGTGGCAGAAGGCCTCCTTTCCCCAGATCCTGGTGCAGAGGCTATGGGTCCAGCTGCTGGTGTGCAAACCCGGCGCCACTCACCACAGCGCGGTCCCCCACGGCACGGCACGGCACCGGGTCGGGCCTCTCAGCTCAGCGGAAGGCCAGCAGGAATATCAGCACAACATTGATGAGGACGAGGAACACTAGCACAGCGGAAACCACCACGCGCTGGGCGCCCGGGGGCAGGTTGCAGCGTAGCAGGGCGCGCAGGGCGCTCCCGGGCGTCGCGGGGCCGCGCCGGGGCTGCGGGCTCCTGGCCATTGCGCCCGGCCTCCCGGCTTTGTGCCGCCTGGAGATGCCGCCGCGCAGGGCCGGAGCCGGTGGCCCGCAGCGCCCGGGGAGGGGGCGGAGCTGCCGGCGCTGGAGGGCCGGGGCTCCTCCCGCGCCGCCAGCGCCGTGCGCGGCGTTTCCCAGGCTCAGGAGTCGGGGAACCACACTGAGTGAGCTGGCGAGGATGGCTGGGTGGGAGGAGGGCGGAGGGAGACGTAGGATGGGTACCGGTTAAGGAAGCCCCGCGGGGTCTCTGTGGCTCCAGCAAGCGCTGCGCTCTGCCCTTGGCGCCTCCTTGTGGTGAGGGGGGGGGGGGGCCCTCAATACCCGCACAGCTGTCCTGGCATAGATGGCTCAGGGATGCTCTGGGATCTCACAGATACCGGCATGCAGGGGTCAAAACGCCTAGTACCGTCGCTTGGGGGAGGAATGGATCAGGAGTTCTGATTACTAATAAGGTTCCTCTGGTCCCCACTTTTCAGATGAGTAAATGTGGATGTAATTTGCTCAATCATAAAATCACCCAGGACTTGGGATAGTGGAGCCAATATCTGAACCCTAGCCGAGCTGATTCATGCTAAGGGCTTCTCTCCTCACAACCTCAACCATCAGAGAAACATTGCTCCTTTGGGCAAATAATTGGCACCTTCACCTGATTGGTAAAAAAAAAATGCTTTGTCAACTAACCAGGGGTTCCACTTCCTCCACCAGACAGACCCCACAACCTTAACTGGTAAAGTTTCAAAACTCACATGCCTGAGTCTTTCCTGTTCACAACAGAGAATTGAGTCAGGGTCAGTCTGTCTCTCCAGGATAAAACTGCAGCTGAGAAGGCAGAACATTCAGGTCCAGAGTGGGCAGATTGCTGGACAACAAGCTCAGTGCTCTGACTCTTGGGGCAGGAAAAGTCTCTCCCAAGAGCAAGGGGAAGGTGCACAGATGGAACGTGTTGGAGAGGCTGTGTTTTCACATGTGGGTGACTATCTGTGATCAGTTTTCTGTGTGTATTTGTGTCAGCACTACATGCATGCCAGTATAGGAGAGTATGCCTGTGAATGTGACCATTCCTCTGAGGACCCCAGGGCAGGTTGTATGCAAGGAGTGTGTACACATGCGATACCTGCACACATGTGGGTGGACAGGGTACTCCTGTGTGCCTGTGTGTATGCATGTGTGGGCATCTGTGTGTGGATGGGGGTTACCTGTGCATATGTTTGTATACACATGTGGGTACCTGCATGTATGCAGGATCTGTCTGGAGAGGCTATCTGCCACCCTCACATCTGAATGTACAGCCTAGCCCATCTGTCTGGTGTACTGCTCTTACCCAGTTCTTGGGTGCCAGGTTGCTCCCCAAAGCTCTTAAGGACTTATGGGGAATCAGAGGGTATCAGAAGGCTCCCTGGCACCACCAAACCCCAACACTCCTCTAAAAGTGTGGAACATACCATCTAATGGATTGTGGTTTGGAGTCCTTGACTTGGGGATGTTTTGTTGTGTATCTGTGGTTCCAGAGAGACCTGCCAGCCAGAAGGGAAGGTGCAGAGTCTGTATGTCCTTGGGCTTCTGGGCACAGCAGGGCTGGGAACCTGCAGGACAGTGCCTCTGTGAGCTCTGCAGGGTCTGCAGCCCCCTCCTGTGCCATGCCCAGGGAGGCTTGTTTTAATACTTTGGTCCAGGTCCAGATGTGAGCATGGCCTCTGTGCCATGCACAGCAGGACAGCCTGGAGGACATGGAATGTGGCAGAAGGATCTCTGCTCTGAGCCAGACTGATGGGGCCCACCCCTCTGACTGGGAGCCCCTAGCCTTTGGTCCTAAAGAGTTCAGTGTGCTACAGGGACAACAATGGCAAGAACTTTTTTGGTTTGAATTTCCTTCCTTCCTCCCTCCCTCCTTCCCTTCTTTCTGTAGAAGAAAGTGCCCCACTTCCTTGCTGCTGCTAGTCAGGGACCTGAGGTGGCAGGGCAGATGTGGAAGTGGAGGGGATACAGGTGTCTGAGGCAGGTAAGGGCTTAGCCCTCAATGCTGTGGTTTCACGATGACAGTGGAGGGAAAAATGCTTATTTTGGAGGTGCTGGCCAGCAGGTGGCCTTGCGGCCTGGACTGACATGGCAGTGTTAGTCTCAAGGGACTTCAAGCTGCTCCTGCCCCATCTCAAGGAATACCTGAGCCAGCTGCGTGTGTGAGGGTAAAAATGTATCTGGGGCATCTACTGGTATCAAACACCTCCCTGGGACTAGAGTGTGTGACAGAAAGGTCAGGCCTTGGGATTGTCACAGGAGCTTGGGAATGACAGAGACACTTTGAGCCAGAGAGTACAACTGACTCCATGGAGGGGTGGCCAAAAGCTGGCCCTGGATCCTGTGGCATCACCCATGTGTTCCATGAAGTGCTACAAGAGCAAGGATGATGAGATCCCTTCTATCCTTGTGTGACCCAATGTCCAAGTTGCGGGAACAATCCCACTACCCCCTGCTGTGATGACTTCATGATTGACAATGGGTGTTCCTTTTTATATTTTAAGGGCAGTTTGGATGAAACACATTGCTCCCATGTCTGTCTGTCTACCTTCTAGTTTGGGCTTAATCTTCTCTCAGTGGGATGATTCAGAAGCAGCCTGTTGCTACCTACTATCATCCTGGAGTGAGGACATGTGAGCAGCGGTATGTGCTGGTGAAAAGAGGTGACCCCAATGCTCCATGGTCCTTGGAGATGTAGCCTATAGGAAGTTCCAGTTGTCCACAGGTAGTGAGATGGTTGGTCCAGACCTTCCCCACAACTCTGGAAGCCATACCTGCCTCTCCCCTGATCATAGGATGTACCAGCAGCACAAATATCAAGGTGGGGGTTAGAGCTGGATGGCTTTGGAAAGGGAAAGTCTTTCAAATACACACCAGCAGGCACATCCTACATATGTAACCTCATCTTTTTAGAAAAAGTCCTTGATCTGAGGCTGGCCTCCGGCCTGGTAGTAGGGATGATGGGCCAGCCCAGCAGGGTGAGGCAGGAAGGGAAGAATGGACAGGCCCAGTGTCAAGCCATGGGCATCTGGAGAGATGGTCTCCATCTCTCAAGGGGATAATGCTGAAAGGAGACAGGAACACTTGTGGACACTGAGGACAATCAGTTTCTACATTCATTAATTTATCTTGCAGGGTCTGGATAGTCTTAAAGGGTCAGGCACAAGTATGAGCAAGGAATACAGAAAGAAAACTCTGGGCCTTCTCATTGTCCTGAGGACACAAACAGAGAAAGATAAACGCCTACACATAGCTCTGTTCCTAGACAGCCACCTCTTGGCAGGCAGGAATATGTCTTCTGTCCATCTGCCTCCTAGGCTGGAGATACTATCTGGCACATGGCAAATACTCAGAATATACATATTACATGCGTGCCATATGCACAAATATACATCACACCCATAACAGTCCTAAGATACCCAAAATACAGACTGCCTCTCTGGTCTCCCCTGTCTACTGCTCTCCAGGCCAAATGGCTTAGGTTCCCCTTTCTTAGGAAATTAAAAAGTGCTTTCCTCTTCTAAGGCCAATGTGAATAAGAAACTGTCATAATTTGGAACCAATCACCCATGTATTCTTAGAAAATT
>JAJEJO010002107.1:87785-109525 GCA_020662805.1 Glaucomys volans | reverse complement strand
GGATCAAAGATTTAGGAATTAGACCAAAACCATGCAACTGCTAGAAGAAAACATAGGGTCCCCAATAACTTCCTCAACAAGACCCATAAAGCTCAAGGAATAAAACTAAGAAGCAATAAGTGGGATGCCATCAAATTATAAAGCTTCTGCACAGCAAAGGAAATGATTAAATTTGTGAAGAGAGAGCCTACGGAAGGGGAGAAGATCTTTGCCAGCTGCTCCTCTCACAGGGGATTAATATGCTAGAATACATTAAAAAAACTCAAAAAACTTAATGCCAAAAAACTGACCTAATATATAAATGGGCAAAAGAAATAAACAGACATTTCTCAACTAAAGAAACACAAATGACCAACAAATAGATGAAAAAAATTTTATACTCTCTATCAGTCAGGGAAATGCAGATCAAAACTCACTAAGATTTCATCTCACTCTAGTCAGAATGACTGTTATCATGACCACAAATATTAATAATTGCTGGTAAGGATGTAGGGGAAAGATACACTCATACATTGTTGGTGAGACTGCAAATTAGTATAATCACTCCAGAAAGCCACATGGAGATTCTTTAAAAAAACTAGGAATTGAACCTCCATATGACCCAGCTGTCCTGCTCCTTGGTATTTATCCAAAAGAACTAAAATCAGCATACTAGAGCAATACAACCACTTCAATGTTTATTGCAGCACAATTCATGATAGCCAAATTATGGAGTGTTTGCAGATGCCTGCCAATAGTTGAATGGATCAAGAAAATGTGGTATATGTACACAATGGAGTTTTACTCAGCCATAAAGAATAAAGAAATTATGGCATTTTCTGACAAATGGATGGATAGGAAGAACATCATGCTAAGCAACATAAGCCAGACTCAGAAAATCAAGGGTCAAATATTTTCTCTCAAATGTGGAAGCTAGATTAAAATAAGAGAAAGAAGGCAAAGAAAGGTGATTGGATATCATAAAGATATAGGGAAGATCAGTGGAGCACAAGGAGGAGAACGGGGAGAGAAGAGGGAAAGGGAAGGAAATAAGTAATGAATTTAACAAAATCATGTTATATGTATATATAAATACACCACAGGGAATTTCACCTTTATGTATGTGTAGAAAGGACCAATTAGAAATGAATAAATAAACCAGTAAGTGAAGATCAGCAGAGCAGAGAAAGGAGAATGGGGGTGGGGGGAAGGTGGGGAATGGGGATTGAAATCTAACTCCATGCATATATGATTTTGTCAAAAGGAACTCGACTACTGTGTATAACAATAATGTTCTGATAAAAATACCACCACCCCCCAATTTAGCTCAAACATCCCTTCCTCCGAACACCTTTCCTGTCTGGCCTTGGCTTACCTGAATGGAGAGGTCACAGAAAATTCAGCTATCCTGATCCCCATCACAAGACCTTTTAATTTTCTGCCTCCTTATCATCTTCAACACTAGCTTATATCTTTATATTCTCATTACCTAATGTAGAACCTGGCACATAGTAAGTGTTCAATAAGTAAATGTTTTAAGAAACTCTTGAATTGTGGAGAATGAATATATTCCATCTAAAACTGCCTCACAGTTTGCTAATCATTTGCCATGTCCCAGCCTTGACTCTTCTGCTGTGTTCTGGCACCGTGAGGGAACAGATCATGGCCCTGCTGCTTTGTCTGCCAGCCAACCAGTGCATTGTTGCAGGATGGGGAGTGAGTATCTCCTCCCTGCTTTGCCTGGAGACAATCCCAAAGGGCCAAGAGATTGAGTTAAGGGAAGAGAGCCAGAACCTCCATTTGGGTGCATCAGATGCAGATGGTGTGGCCTCACCTGGTGAATCAGCTCAACCAGAATGAACTAAGTTACCATGTGTCACGTGGCACATTTGAATGCCTGGGGCTCTTTCCAGACTTCACCTGGCCTCCCTCTCTGTCCAGGCATGTCCCCTAGATCTCTGAGAAGCCACCGTACAGCAGAAGGCCATACCTCAGTTTTCCTGTACTCCGGGACAGCTGGAAGGAACAAGTGAGACAGGCCACAGGTAACTTTAAGGGAGCATACTTGTCTTGTGTCTGGCAAAGGATGTTTTGGGTCAGGCCTGGGTGTAGAGTAGATTTAGAGTTGAGATGGTCCTATTATGGGACCTGCCTTGACCTGCTGGGTCTGAGAGAGATGGGCCAGCCATGCCCCCTCGGGTCAAGGCAGGGGACAGACATCTGTGGTTGCTGCTGATCAGTGGATAGAGTTTCAGAATCTGAACCTGGACCTGTGTGTTACAGCCTATGGACATAAGTGTCAGTTGGCCATGGACATGGTTGCTTTCTGTGAAAGCTGTTACCAAGCTAACCCAGATTTACACTTCACAGAAGCACAGAAGTAACAGTGATGATGTTCAGGTGTGTGCTTCCTCCTTTGCATGTACCACAGCACTCCCTCTCGGAACAGTCGCTGCTGCCTAGAAAAACAGCAGTTAGGGAGGGTTCACTGAAGATAAGATCCCTGGAGGACATTAGATTGGGGGTTTTATGAAGAAAACAGGGGACTATTTAATGAATCCTGAGTCCCTGGATTGCAAACTAAATCCAGTAGCTGCTTGTGAGCCTTTCTCACTAAAAATTCACCTGGAGAAGAACATTTCCAAACGGGAATTCTGTGCAGCTCAGGGGTGTGGCCCTGCCCCTGACAGTGAGTTTGGGAGCAGAGGTATCATGGAGAGGAGTTTCACTGTTAGTACATGTCCTTCTGCATTTTGAGTTTGTTTCCATAATAATGACATATGTTTTGCACTGTGTGTGTGTGTGTGTGTGTGTGCGTGTGTGTATGAGTTTCTGGGGATCTAAGCCAGGATCTTGTTCATGCTCTACCACCCAAGATGTATTGCATTTCTAATGGAAGGAAAGAAGGAAGGGAGGGAAGAAGGCAGGGAGGGATGAAAGAAGGGAGGGAGGGAGTGAGGGAGGGAGGAAGGAAAGGAGAAAGAATTTTGGAATGGAAGAACTGGTGAGGTTTCCTTACTAACACTGTCCAGTCAGGATTTGGCTTCTTGTTCCTTGGTCCCCATCGTATGGCTTCTTCCATGACATGAAGTTGGACAGTCCTTCCTTTTGGGCAGATTAATGTGGTCCTTGCTTACGCAGTCAGGGGATTTTCTGCCCCCCTCCCACCATTAACTTCTTCTATGATTTTTCTCCTGGTTATTCTCTAGAGATTACAACATGAATTTTGTTTTATTCACCTTATTGAGGTCTAATTTACATCAACAGAATTCACCACTTTTATGTGAACCGTGGATGGGGTTTGACAAATGTGTACAGTTGCAGAACTATCACCATAGTCATCAGAATTTTTCTATTACCTGAGAAAGTTCCCCTCTGCCCCTACCTTATAAATCCCCCCATCCTACCTAGCAACCCTGCTCTGCTCCCTGCAATTCTGGGCTTCTCTTTTTTCTAGAATCTCAAGAAATGGAGTCAAATGAACATTGCAGAGTGTTTGCTATGAGGCTTTTTTTTCACATTTACAATGCTTTCGCAATTCAACTGGCACTGTGGGCATGAGAAGTTCATTCCTCTTTTGTGGCTGTGGAGTGTCCCGTGGTTCCTCAGTGTGACACCAGGTGTTTACCAAGCACCAGTTGATGGGTCGTTGTCAATTTGGCCACTGTGACTGCTTCTGTTCTAAACATCTGCTCACAAATCTTTATTGGGACATGTGTTGCTTTTTTTCAATAAATACCTGTGAGTAGCATTGCTGAGTCACATGGTAAGTGTATGTTGAACTTTATAGGAAACTGCGTAACTGTTTCCCGGTGATCGTGCCAGGGGACAACCCATTAGCAGAGAATCAGAGTTCCATTAGCCACACATCCTCCCCTGGCTTGGTATCTCAGCTTTGAGGTTATTTTGTTTCTTTGTTTTTGCTTTTTAGTGATATTAGTAGTTATGAAGAGGTATCTCAGTGTAGTTTTAATTCCATTTTCCTAATGGTTAATGACTGACCATTATTTCACATGCTTATTTGCCTCTGTCTATCATCTCTGGTAGTCTATTCAAATTTTTTGCTGATTTTTTTCTTATTACTGAGATGTAAGAGTTTTTATATAACTTAGACACAAGTCCTTGTCAGATACTTTTTTTTCCAAATATTTTCTTCCAGTACTTGGCTTTTTTTTTTTTTTTTCATTTCCTTAATGGTATTTTTTGGGGGGTAGAGGCAAGTTCTGGGGATTTAACGCAGGGGCACTCAACCACTGAGCCACATTCCCAGCCCTATTTTGTATTTTATTTAGAGACAGGGTCTCACTGAGTTGCTTAGCACCTTGCTTTTGCTGAGGTGGCTTTGAACTCACGATCCTTCTGCTTCAGCCTCCCAAGCTACTGGGATTGCGCCAGCACACCAGGCCTTAACAGTATTTTTTAAGCAACTAGAGTTTTCAGTGGAGACAAATCCCAGTTTCCACTTTTTCCTCCTCATGGTTTGAGCTTTTTGCATCCTATTTTCTTAATCTAAATAATCCATAAAGATTTCTTTCTATATTTCTAAGACTTTTATGGCTCAGTCCTAACATTTAAATGTGTGATCAGTTTTGAGTTAATTTTATGTGTGGTATGATGTCAGGGCTTTTTTATTTTGTTTCTTGTTTTGTGTCCTTTTTATTTTACAAATGGTTACAGTTACAGTACTATTTATGAAATAAGTTTGATTACCATGGTTTGATTTGTATGTAGAATTTTTGATTAGTGTTTAATCAAAGGCACTGTATAGCATGTCATGCCTCTTATGCAACTTTTATCACACTAATAATGCCACATTATTGTAACCACTAGTGTTGTCCTGGAGCCATCCATTCTGAGGAATAGAAGAGTTTTCATGTAAAATAGACAGAGCCTCCTATTTGCTGGAATCCAAACATAAAACAGAAGTGACTTGGAGACCATGACACTGACTATTGAGAACCTAAATAGCATGTGAACTGTGTGTGGAATGGGAAGGAAAGTATTCATCGTGCACACAATATGTTCCAGGCACCTAAAGTAACTCCCACAACAGCAAAATGAAATGAGAATGCTAGTCCATTTTGCAGATGGAACATATGAAATCCAGAAAGGATGATTGACTGTCTCATAGCAAATAAACATCAGAGTATGGATCTGAGGGGTTTTTTTTTCCTTTCTGTTACACAGGCTATACCAGTACTGGCAATTTTTACATTTTTTACTCTACAAATGATACTTCAGAACAATTCATCACTTACCAAGTGTATTAGGCTGGTTTTAATTACTATAACAAAGTAACTGAGACAGGCTAACTTTATAAAGAAAAGAAGTTTACTTAGGTCATCATTTTAGAGGCTGAAAGTGCAAACATTATGGGCAGGCTATGGCAAGGGTCCCCTTAGCTACATCAACTCATGATGGATGGCAATAGCGGGAGCACATGTGGGTATAAGATCATATTGCCAAACAGGATTCCAGAGACACTGGGGTCCCACAGTCCTTCCTGAGAGCAGCTCCCTCACCCAGTGACCCAAGAACTCAGTAAACTTTACTTCTTAAAGAGTCCACCACCTCCCACTTCACCACACCAGAACCAAACTTCCAACACATGCAGCTTTAGGGGATGCACTCAAACTGTTTCTACACCCTAACGCCAAGTGACTATATGTTTAGCAAAGAACCCAGAGCTCCAGAAAGGTCTGAAGCCTGAGTTGCAGTGTAGGAGGTGCCCTGAAGAATGGGACATCTGGGAGAATCCAGGGCCGACAGAGTCATCTGAGTCCTTATGAGACCACAGTAGCAGCTGCTCATGCCAGAGACTCTCTTTTGGGTTGGTAGAAGATAAGCCTGAGTGGGCATAATGGTCATCAGGATGGCAAGAGTTAACTAACATAGGTCAAATGCCCAGCATGTAGTAGTTACTACTTTATTATTAGTCTGTCGACCTTGATCATCAGCCTAGGGAGGAACCAAGGAATATAGTTCCTGTGGGGTTTCAATGAAAGAGAATAAGGTTCCCTTTCCCATTCCCTACAAACATTAGTTCCCATCCTCAGATTCTACCAGAATGAGAACAGTTCCCTTGCAGCCTGTTTCTTGTCTGTTACTGGACGTGGCTTTTTTTTTAAATGATACTTTTACTTAGACTAATGAAATATCATACACAGTATACTTGGAAAAATATAATCATGTTGTCATTTACTCAATTTTTGATATTTTACTACTAACATATATGACATGAAATTGATTTTATTTTGCTGAAAGCTTTACATACAAAACACCCTTTGTATTAGATACACTTTATGGATTTTAAAATTCCACTATAATCTTTTGTTTTCAAATAGCTTAGTGATTTTAGTAACTCAGAAACAACTGCTGCTTGTCTTAACACTGGACACTAATTAAGTCAAATCCATTTAAAATAGTACTGCAGTGGTATTTCTGGGTTACTTTATAGAAATAGACATACTGTTGAGATGTGCTTTTGCAGTGGCTGAAGAGGTGTATAGCTTGTGTTGACTGAAGACACTGAACTTCAGTGTCATTAAAGTATTAGGGAGCGTCATTTGCGGGGAAGGGTCTGAATGTATGTCTGCCAGAAAGAGCTGGGGCCATGGGATTGAGGTTGTGGCTCAGTGGTAGAGGGCTCACCTACCATGCACAAGGCCCTGGGTTCAATCCTCAGCACCACATAAAAATAAAATAAAGGTACTGTGTCCACCTACAAGTAAGAAAAAGAAAATAAAAAGGTTGGGACCACCTCACTCACACAGCAGATGGAAGTCCAGTACGATATTTCTTGTGACTTGAAGAATCTGGTCTTGAGAATATGAGGGCCCTAATTCTGAATCTTTAATGAATTCAGAACCCATAAAAGGAATTCAACTTTCATATCTCTGGTTTCCCTCTTCTTTGAAGTTAACCATTTCAAAACCCTTAACACAAGCTCCATTTTCACACTGGTCTGAGATTCATTTCATCAGATCAGGCATGTAATCTCTTTTTCCATCAGAGGTAGCAAAGAGACCTTTTTGCTCTTTTCATATTTTGTCAGCTGGAGAGTAGATCTATACATATTATTTTCCTGAGCTGGTGTATGATTGCAGCATTTCTCCAATGGTCAAGCTCAAGATTTTCTTTGGAAACACATAGTGCCTATAGCCCCAGTGCCTGACTTCTGAGTTTTAACTGAACTTCGTACTCATTTTCTGACTCACATGTGCTGGGTGCTAAGCTTTCAACTCAAATCATTCTTAAGGTTTCTTTTTTCTTCAGTCAGAAAGCTGGTGGTTTCTTGATTGATGGCTCACTTCTTGGAAAGTACTATCTGCTTCCTTTTGTGCAGTGGTGGTGCCACAGTCCAGCCAGGACCCCTCTGTCTGACTCAACCAACCCCAGGGGTGGGGGGCAGCCAGACAGAAGGGGCAGGAAGGTGGCCACTGGACTAATGAAATATAATACACAGTATACTTGGAAAAATAGAATCATGTTGTCATTTACTCAGTTTTTGATATTTTACTACTAACATATATGACATGAAATTGATTTTATTTTGCTGGAGTTTTTTGTTTGTTTATTTGTTTGTTTTTAAACATTAGCATCTTCAGCAAAATGCATGTGCCTTTGTCCCCCGTGAAACAAAACAGTATTTGAATCAGTGAAATTGCCAGGTCCCAATTAGTCTTACAACTCAGGGTATGTGCGGCATTCTGGAAGTTCATGCTGGGACTGTGGATTCCAGAATCACAAAGGAATCCATCCCCCTGGAGCAGGATGTGTCCTTCTGGGCAGCTGAAATGGTTCATAGGTGTTCATCATCACGTCTTAGCCATCCAGAAGTGACACCACCCTATCAATAGAGAAGGGCTGACTTCAGAAATGGACCTGCGGGCTCTGCTTGACAAAGGGGTTGAGCAAGGAATGGACTGAATGCAGAGACATGAGCTTGGGTTCCACTGTCTTGCCACATCACCTAACCTTTCTCCAGCTTCCGTTTTATGAGTTGAAAAGAAAAGAGGAAAGGACCCAGCATTTGTTCAGTGTCCACTACTAGCTGGGCATTTCTTACCTTCTGTTTCATGTAGCACACAATGTACCTATGATCCAGTTTTTTTCCTCCTGTCTTAGAGTTAAGGGATCTGAGGTTCAGTAAGTCACATACCTCACCACAAACACACAGCTAGGTGGTGACTTTCTGACGGCAGAGTCTGAATTTCTCTAAAACACAGTGCTGCTGCTAATTATAAATGAGGGGTCATGATAATACATAAAGTAATTGGGAGGATCAAATGAGATCATGAATGTGAAGTTTGGACCCTGCCAAATACAGCAGACCTATTTTAGCTGTGTTTGTTTTTAGATTTAAGCAACCAAATGATTCTCTGTATTTACTGTATGGTAAATGTGCTGGAAGAAATATACAAGTCTGGGCAGAATGCAGGTCTATGCATGCCCATGCAGAGATTAATATTTCAATGTGGTATAAATAGGGGAAATGCATTTTCTTTGATTTATAGAGTAGTTGCTTCATTTTATCTACAAATCCTTCCTCCCTGTGCCACAGGCATAAAGATATTATTATAGTTAAGAGCCCTACCTGGACCAGGAACATGATAGATCTTTCAAATTCTGTTCTGGTAGTTATGGTAGATTTGGGTGTAGCCAACCTGTGTGTGTGTGTGTGTATGTTTGTGTGCGCGCGCGTGCACGTGTGTGGTGCTGGGGATTGATTCCAGGGCCTTGTACATGTGAGGCAAGTACTCTACCAACTGAGCTCTATCCCCAGTCCCTGTAGCCAACTTTTGTGGGGTACGCAGGTGGCGTGCCAGTCACCATCTGTGGGTGTCATGCACACCATTTCAAACCTTTACTACAGGCTTTGTGGGACCAAACCGAGAGGTTACATCCTTTCCCAAGGACAGGGTTACCATAATGGAGGTGTAATTTATCAGTCTAAATATTCCCAGTGCTGAGCTCAGAGCCCAGTATGGAGCACAGATTTACCACGAGATAGTGAATGCATACATTTTAAAATAAGAGAAGAATTGTGGATTTGGGCTGGGAGAACTGCAAAGAGCAGTAGCACTGAATGAGTTGCTCAGTTGATCAAGGAGGAGAGGAAATGGAAGTAGTGCTGAGTAGAGGACGCCAGGGCAGCATCAGACACCAGGGCTGTGGAGCTCAAAGTTCTTGTTCTTAATATCTGCTTAAATGCACCCTTAGCAAGGTGACCTGGGAAGAAATGAAACATATCTTCCTGAAAACAGATTATTAGAGTGAAGGCTGAGGCAAGGGATGGAAAATTCCCTCTTCACTCACCCTCACAGATCTTGCTTTGTGAGAATGGTACTCATTTCATCTGATCCCAAAAGTGATCTTAGAAACCTGCCCCACAATGCATTTGTCAGCCCTTACCAGTCAATGAGAGTTGAAATATGATACAAATGTTATCCTTAACAGACTAGGTGTCCATGGATGAATTTATTTATTAATCAAACAAGCATTTCCTGAGTCTAGGTAATTTTAGGCAATCCATGTAATATTTGCATCATTTGGAATTTGAAAGAGTGTAACAATTTATGCGTGCATGCAGTGGGTATGTTTTTTGAATGCCTTGTATGTGCTAGCCACAATGGGTTCAGGATTAAACAATGAACTAGAAATAGGCCTTTTCATTAAAAATTCCATAGGGACAGAATACTTATGATTAAAAAAAAATAAAAACCATGATATAGCAGAAGAAAACTGCAAAACTCTTGACAGCCAAGGAGACAAGAAACAGGAAGTGGCCAAAGGACAGATATAGTCCCTGAGGTCACATCCCCAGTAACCCACTTCCTCCAGCCAGCCCCACCTGACTATTGTTTCCACTACCTCCTAGTATGTTCATTCACATTAGTAATCCATCAAATGGATTAATCCACTGATGAGGTCATAGCCCTCACCTTTTCACCTCTGAACATTGCTTCACTGCCTAGCACACGGGGTTTGAGGAGGGGGCATTCAAAATCCAAACCTTAACACAGTGGTATATATTTTAGGCTATGTAATGATATCATCGTATGTATGTCCAAAGAATTAGGAGATCCTGTGAGTCTCCAGGTATTTGTGGAAACTCATCTGGGCTCTGTAGAAAAGATAGAATTCTTATTGAAACTTTACCAAAAATAAAAGTGTGAATTGCAGGTGTTTCAGCCATGTCCAGTATGGATGAGGGAAGGGTCAACAGTCAGAGGACAGTGCTGGCAATAAATCAATTATTGATATAATAAATAAATTTATCTAATTAATAAAAACACAAGAGCTAATACTCTTTTCAAAAGGAAGGGGGTGTGGCAGATAAGGCCATACCAGATCTGGTGCCTCCAACAATATGGAGAACCCCACCTTCACCTTTACTTATAGTCACACAGGTAAAGGGACCGGACCAGGAGGGGCTTCTTCTGTGAGGAACAGGATGGGGTGGAGTTAGGGAAGCCATTTGCTTAGGGAACTAGCATATCCCCAGGCGCTAAGCCACTCCCATACAGGGCCACCTACTCCCCTGTGGTCTGGAACAGTGTTTCATTGCTGCCATTCCTGAGAGTCAGACCTCTGTATCCCATGGCTCAGCCAAGTCTGATTCTGCTAGGCATGGATGGTTCCCCACAGTGAATCTTACAGACACTAAAAACAAGAATAAACATAGTAGCCCAACAGAAGGATCAGACATTGCTGAAGGGTTGTTCACTCTGATTGACTTAATTTGGGGTTCTGTATCTGTAGTGATATTCTGAAATCCTACCATGCACAGGAATGGGTAGATGGCTCACAGACTTACTAACTTATCATAAATCATGATCAGTTGTCCAGGGACTTCCAGGCCAGGCATGGTCAAAATGCTAAGAGTCACAAGCAGATCATCTCTCTCCATTTATATGGCTTCTCTAGTGCCCTCCTTTCCTATATACTCTTGAAGGATATTTTCACTGGATGTAGAATTTGCGATTGGCAGTGCAAATTCTGTCAGTTCTGCAAATTTCACTGGATATAGATTTTTTTTCATTCAGCATTTGAAAAATTCCCACTTTGTTCTTGCCTCCATAGTTTGAGATGAGAAATCCACTGTCATTGAAATTGTATTTCCTATTTTAAAAATAGAAAATTGTTTTTCTTGGACTGCTTTCAGGATTTTCTTCTGTCTTTAGTTTTCATAAATTTAATTATGCTCCATCTCAGCATGGAATTCTATCTTTTCGTTATATTTGGAATTTCCTCGATTTCTTTATATCTTTGATCAAATTTCAGACATTATTTTATTGAATATTTCTCAGTCTTACATTCACTCTCTTCTCTTTGTGAGGCTCTGATAACACAAACATTCACTCTTTTGCTATCCTGAAACTCTGTTAGTACTGTTACCACCTATTTTCTATCTGTTTTTCAGATTGAGTATTTTCTACTAATTTGTCTTCAGTTTCACCAGTTCTAACCTGTGTTATCTTTATACCACTACTGAGCCCATTCAGCAAGTTTTTATGTCTTTGTGGTTTTCAGTTTTATAATGTCCATTTGTTTTTTGGGTTTTTTTTAAATTTTTATTGCCAATATTTTCTGTATTTTCAAGGAAAATTATAATTGCTTATGGAAGTATTTTTATGACATTGCTTTAAAATTTTGTCAGGTAATCCCAACATTTGACTCACCTCTGTGTGGGTGTCTGTTGATTGCCTTTTCTCATTCATGTAGTGATTTTCTTGGTTATTCGTTTGATCAGTGAATTCCAATTATTTCCAGGACATTTTGGACAGCATAGTCTAAGACTCTGGATCTTATTTAATCTTCCTTTTCCTTGGCAAGCAGTCCCCAGCTGAGGGGTACTACTAGAGCAGGTTGGCTGTATACGTTGAAATTCCCACTGGGTCCTGAGGACACCACCCCAATGAAAATGGAGCCCTGACTCACACTGCTGCCTTGCCTGGAAGTGAAGAGGGAAGTGAGGAAGGGGGCCTGACTCACCCTGCTTTCTTGCTGCCGGGAAGGGTGGAAGCACAGACCCCAGTTGGGCCATGATGACTACAGAGGAGAGGAAGGGAGAGACAGGGCAGGCAGAGAACCAGCTGGCATCCCCACCCAATTCTCCCCTCTCTCACTGATAGTGGGCAAAGGGAGAGATTGGGCAGGGGCAGTTGGGGGCACGTTAGTGGAGCTTAGTGGTTTTTAACTCCTCTCACTCACTCATTAACTCCTCTCACTCACTCTGATGGCTACTGAGCTGGGAAGAAAACTTAGCTCTCTCTAAACCCTTGATGCTCCTCACGCTGGGAAATCAGAACACCATCAACCTGCCCCCAACAGAACAGGGGTCATGCTCCCTGGTGAGGCCCTTGTCCCCAGCTATTGAGGCAGTGCCCCCAGAAGAGGGCATTAGGGCAGTGCTCTCACTGCCTGCTTCCTGGAGGTAAGGGGACTCTTCTGTCAACCAGGACCAAGGGGAGGGTTGTAGAGTTTTGGTTGCTGTTTGACTGGAATGGGGTAGGTATTGCCAAAACAGCATTCCACTGTGTGGTCACCCTTTTCCAGGTCCTTTGACTAGGGAGGAACAGTCTTTCTTAGAGCATTTTTGTGCAAGCCTGTTCTTGGTACAGGTTTGGAGGTTCTGTGATATGTGGGAGGCAGTAAGGAAACCAGAGGATTCACATCTTCCTTAAGTCCAAGCATCCCTAAGTAGCTGACACCCTGTCCCCACCTTTCAGAGATGTCCTGTGCTTGTCTGTGGTGTTCTGTCTAGTTTATTGTTACAAGGGAGAGGATGAGGGAGTATTGGAGTCACTTCATCTTTGGTGGAACCAAAAAGCTTTTTAAAAAGTCTTTCAATAAAGTTTTAAATGGAAATGGAAATTGAAACTTTTTAAAGTTTAAATTTTTTTTTCCATGAAAATCTTAGATATGGTTTTTAAATATATTGTTAGGTACTGAGATATGTTTTTTGCTGGTTTTATAAAAAACTGTCTCTTTCAATTGCACTTTCTAACCATTCTTGGATAGAAAACAGTTGTAGAAGTACAGTTGACAATATTGATCATCTGTGCCTGTAATTTACCTGAAGGTTCTTGTGGCATTTCTGTGGTATTTTCTATGGATGATGACTCTTTTTCTTCCTTTGCAATTTTTATTTATTTTATCACTTTTTTTCCCCTCTTAGGATCTTTAGAACAGTGTCCAAATTTTCAGAACAATCATCTTTGTCTTATTTCTAACTTGAAAGGGTACTTTAAAGTTTAATTGAATGTGATTTTTCCTATAGTCCTTTAAAAGTATCCTTCATCAGACCTTGAAGTTTTCTTACTTTTGTGTTTTGCTGTGAAGAATGGTTGTTGATTTTTCTAAACCTATCAAGATGTCATTTTTTTCCTTTAATTTGTTTTGTGGTAAACATTCCACATTTTTCTACATTGTTAGAATTCATTTTTACTAATACAATATTTAGGATTTTGCATCTGCATTTGTGGGTGATATTAATGTGTTTCGTACTGCTTCTTTGAGTTTTTGTGTCAATACTACACCAACTTCATTAAACGAGCTGCGGAACAATCCCTCCCTTTTAGTTTTTTGCTATGTTCTGGAATGTTTGGTAGATCATTCCTTTTAAAAACATGAATGTGGTATTTTATAGGTCTTTCTTTTTAAGAAAGAAATTAAGCATGTTGCCGAGTGCCTGCTAATGCTCAGGGACTCATTAGGTTTTTGTATAACAGCTTGCTAAATTGCACACCAGCTGAAAGACCCACTCCCATCACTGGAGACAAGAAGAGAGAGGCCCACAGAAGTAAGCAGAGGTAAAGTGTGCGTGCCAACCGTGTTTCCAGAATGGCTGTACCATTTTATATCCTATTAGCAATGTATGTGTGAGCCAGTTTCTCTGCCTTCTCACCAGCCTTGATGTTGTTACTCTGTGTGTGTGTGTGTGTGTGTGTGTGTGTGTGTGTAGTTTTGTTGCTGTTGCTGTTGTTTTTTGTGGTGCTGAGGACCAAATTCAGGGCCTTGTGCATGACAGGTAAGTGATCTGTCACTGAACTACATCCCCAGCCAGTCTATATATCAACTTCAGCTATATATCAATGTCAGTTCATGTCTTTTGCTCATTTATCAATTTATTTATTTATTTATGCATTTTTGTCATATTTGAATACTCTTTGTAGATTCTCAGTCCTAGTCCTCTATGACACAATGCTTTGCAGATATTTGCTACATCTGTCGTTTGTCTTTTCATTCTTTTAGCAGGATCTTCCATAGCGCAAAAGTTTTAAATTTGGATGAAGTCCAGTTTATCAATATTTTCTTTTATGGATGATGCTTTTGGTGTCAATTCAAAGAACTGTTTCTTTAGTCCTGGATTCTAAATATTTTTTTCTTATTATTCCCTAAAGCATGTTTTTTCCCCTAGAATAAAAATCTATATAAGTTTTATATTTTACATTTACATCCATGGCCCATTTTTAGTTAATTTTTGTATAGGTGTAAGACTAGGTCAAGTTTCATTTTGTTTTGTTTTGTTTTGTCTGTCCCCTGTGCATGCCCAGTTCCTCTAGGATCATTTGCTGAAAACTTATTCATCTTACATTGCTCTGCATTTGCATCTTTGTCGGAAACCAGTTGGGCATCATTGTGTGAATCTATTTCTGGTTTCTCTCTCCTGTACCATTGATCTGTGTGTCTGTATTGTTCTGCAAATATATCTTGATTACTGTCAGCACATAGTAAACCTTAACACAGTGATTTCTCACTATTTATTTATTTCTTGAGATAGGGTCTCACTAAATTGTTTAGGGCCTTGCTAAATTGCTGAGGCTGGCCTTGAACTTGTGATTTTCCTGCCTCAGTCTGAGTGGCTGGGAACACTTTATTTATTTTTGAAACATTTTTCTAGGTCCTGTGCCTTTCCATATAAGTTTTTGAATAAGCTTATTTAAAAATATACTTGATTGGAATTTTTTTAACTTGTTCTACTTAGTTTTACATGACTGTGGAATGCATTTTGACACATCATACATAAATGGAATATAACTTCTCATTTGTGTGGTTGTACCTGATGTAGAGTTGCACAGGTCATGTAATCATATGTGCTCATAGGGTATCTGATTCATTCTACTATCATTCCAACCCCCATGCTCCCTCCCCTCCCTTCACTCCCCTTTCTAGTCCAAAACATCTCTATTCTTTCCCCGACCCACCCCTACCCAGGCCTTATTGTGAATTAGCATCTGCATATCAGAGAAAACATTTGACCTTTAGTTTGGGGGGGGGGGGATTGGCTGATTTCACTTAGCATAATATTCTCCAGTTCCATCCATTTACTGGCAAATGCCATACTTTCATTCTTTTTTAAGGTGGAATAATATTCCATTGTGTGTATATACCACAGTTTTTTTATTCATTCATCTGTTGAAGGGCACCTAGGTCGGTCCCATAGATTAGCTTTTGTGAATTGATCTGCTATAAACATTGATGTGGCTGCATCACTGTAGTATGCTGATTTTAGGTCCTTTGGGTATAAACCTAGGAGTGGGATGACTGGGTCAAATGGTGATTTCATTCCAAGATTTCTGAGTAATCGCCGTAATGTTTTCCAGAGTGGTTGTACCAATTTGTAGTCCCACCAGCAATGTATGTGTGTATGGTACCTTTTTCCCCACATCATCACCAACATTTTATTGTTGCTTGTATTCTTGATGTGATTGCCATTCTGACTGGAGTGAGATGAAATCTCAGTGTAGCTTCAATTTTCATTTCTCTAATTGCTAGAGATGTTGAATATTTTTTCGTATACTTGTTGATCGACTATTTCTTCTTCTGTGAAGTGTCTGTTCAGTTCCTTTGCCCATTTATTGATTGGGTTGTTTGTTCTTTTGGTGTTTAGTTTTTTGAGTTCTTTATACATCCTGAAGATTAACACTCTATCTGATGTGTGCGTGGTAAAGATTTTCTCCCATTCTGTAGGTTCTCTCTTCACATCGATTTTTTTCCTTTGCTGTTTGTTTTCATCCCATTTATTGATTCTTGTTTTTACTTCTTGTGCTTTAGCAGTCTTGTTAAAGGCAGTTCCTAAGCTGACATGGTGGAGATTTGGGCCTGCTTTTTCTTCTATTAGGCGCAGGGTCTCTGTTCTAGTTGCTGGAATTTTGATAGGAGTTGTATTAAACCAATAAGTCAATTTGGGAAGAAATGATACCTTTACTCTATTGAGTTTTTCAATCTGTGAGCACTGTGTGTCTTCCATTTACTTAAATCTTGTTTGGTTTTTACATCAGTATTTGTAATTTTCAGTATATAGTAAAAGAGGCTTATTTAGCTTACAGTCCTGGAGGCTGAAAGTTCAAAATTGGGCAGCTCCATCTACTCAGCTTTGTAGTCACACCCTCTCATCCCTAAAGCCCAGCGCATGGAAACTATCAAACTTTCACCCCTGTAGATTCACCATTTCCAGAATGTCATGTAAATAGGATCCTATAATACACAGTTCTTTGTCTTCTTTCACTTAGCAAAATGCATTTGTAATTCTTCCAAGTTATCATATGATCACAATTTGTTCTTTTTTGTTTTGTTTTCTTTGCAGTGCTGGGGATTGAACCCAGGGCCTTGTGCTTGCAAGGCAGGCACTCTACCAACTGAGCTATCGCCCCAGCCCACAATTTGTTCTTTTTATTGCTAATTATATTTCATTGTGGGGATGCACGAGAGTTCATTTTTCAATTCATCATTGGCTAGCTTATTTTCAGTTTGGGGAGAATATGAATAGAATTGCTATAAAAGTTTGCATATGAGTTTTTGTATGGACAGACTTTTTTTTCAGTTTACTTAGGTAAATATCTAGAAATAGGTTTCTTGGGTAGTATGGTAAGTGTATGTTTTATTATAAATTATGAAACTTTTACAAAGTAGCTCTTCAGTTTTTCATAAGCACCCACAACCTATAGGAGTTCCAGTTGCTTTATGTCATCAAAGTTTGATATTGTCATTATGTTTAATAAGTTTTTCTAATTAATAGGTATGTAGTGCTATCTCATTATGGTTTTAAATTTTAGTTCCCTAATGACTAATGATGTTGATCATTTTTTTCACCTGCTTATGAGTCATTCAGATATCATCTTTGGTAAAATGTCTATTCAGATCTTTTTGCACATTTTTAAGTTAGTTATTTGTTTTCTTATTGTTGAATATTGAGAATTCTTTCTATTTTCTGGATATAAACCCTTTATGAGGTATGTGCTTCACAAATATTTTCTTCCAGTTTTATCTTTCCATTCTCTTAACTGTGTCATTTGTATGAAAAAGTTTTTAATTTAAAGTTCAATTTATGTATTTTTTTCTTTTAAATGTTATTCTTTAGACCTTTTATTTGAAAATATCATTTGTCAAACTCGATTATGTCTACAATATCCAATGTTCTATTTTTTTAATTGTTTTATTTATTCTTTTTGGATATACATGACAGTAGAATATATTTTGAGGGCTGAGGTTGTAGCTCAGTGGTAGAATGCTTGCCTAGCATGTGTTAGGCAGTGGGTTCGATCCTTGGCTCCATGTGTAAATAAATTAAATAAAGGTATTGTGTCCATCTACAACTCAAAATATTTTTTAAAAAGAATATGTTTTGACACATCATATTTACATGGAGTATAACTTCCCATTTTTGTGGTTGTAGTGATGTGGAGTTACACTGGTCGTTTTCAACCAGTGTACATAGGAAAGTTATGTCCAGTTCATTCTACTGTCTTTCCCATTCCCTTCCTCTCTCTCTTCCCCCCATTTCCCCTTGTTCAATTTCAATGTTCAATTTCAATTTCAATGAACCTTGACTCTACCCTCCCCGAGCCTATTGTAAATCAGCATTTAAATCAGAGAGAATATTCAGTCTTTGGTTTTGGGGAATTGGCTTATTTCACTTAGCATTATAGTCTCCAGCCGCATCCACTTACCAGCAAATGCCATACTTCCATTATTCTCTATGGCTGAGAAATATTCCTTTGTGTGTATATATCACATTTTCTTTATCCATTCATCTGTTGAAGGCACCTAGGTCAGTTCCATAGCTTAGCTATTGTGAAATGAGCTGCTATAAACATTGTGTGGCTGCGTCACTATAGTGTGCTGATTTTAAGTCCTTTGGGTATGTGCTGAGGAGTGGGCTAACTGAGTCAAATGGTGGCTTCATTCCAAGTTTTCTGAGGAGTCTCTGTACTGCTTTCCAGAGTGGTTGTACTAATATGCAGTCCCACCAGCAGTGTATGAGTGAACCTTTTCCCCCACATCCTTGCCATCATTTATTTTTACTTATATTCTTGATAATTGCCATTCTGACTAGAGTGAGATGAAATCTCCACATAGTTTTAATTTGCATTTCTCTAATTGCTAGTGATGATGAACATCTTTTTATGTATTTGTTGATGGTTCATATTTCTTCAGTGAGATGTCTGTTCAGTTCCTTTCCCATTTATTGATTGGGTTATTTGTTTTTTTGGTGTTAGGTTTTTTGAGTTCTTTATATATCCTGGAGATTAATGCTGTATCCGAGGTGCATGTGGTAAAGATTTTCTCCCATTCTGTAGGCTCTCTCTTCATGTTCTTGATTGTTTCCTTTTCCTGTGCTCTATTTTATAACTTTTATCTTTTGATTTATAATCCACTTTGAATCATTTTTGTATGAGGAGTAAGTTATGCATCAAGGTTCATTCTTTTTGCACACTGAACTATTTCTTAACACGAAATTCTTTCTTCATTGATTTGCCTTTACACCCTGTCAAAAATCAATTGTACTTATGTGGGTCTATTTTGGGGTTCTCTATTCTGTTCTGCTAATCCATCTGTCTCTCCTTTCACTGACTCCAAGTTGTTTTAATCACTGTTGCTTTACAGTTAGTCCTAAGGTTGAACAGAGTGGATCTTCCAACTTTGTTCTTTTTCAAAATTGTTTTGCTTACTCTAATTCCTTTGCCCCTCCATAAAAGTTTTAGAATCAGTTGATGTATATAAGCAAATATGTTGTAATTTTGATTTAGATTACATTGACCCTATAATTAAAATTAGGAAGCATTGACCTCTTAGTAATCGATGTCTTTAAATCCATGAATAGTAACAATAAATCCCACTACTGTGTATAATTATAATGCACTAATAAAAATTTTTACATGAAATTATATTTTAAAAATTAAGAATGGCCAGGCATGGTGGTGCATGCCTATAATCCCAGAGGCTCAGGAGGCTGAGGCAAGAGAACTGAGGTTTGAGGCTAGCCTCAGCAACTTAGTGAGGCCCTAAGCAACTTAGTGAAACCCTGTCTCAAAATGAAAAATAAAAAAAGGCTGGGGATGTGACTCAATGGTTAAGCATCCATGGGTTCAATCCATACCTGGTACCAAAAAATAAAATTAATTAATTATAAGTAAATAACTAGGCAAATAAATCAATTAACCCCATACTCTGGCCACATCTGCTTCTCTGACTCCTCTGATTTCTCTTATGAGGACCCACACAGACAATCCAGGATAATCTCAAAATCTTCAACCTAATCACATTTGCAAAGTCTCTTTTGCCATAATAGGTAATATTCACAGGTTCCTGGAGTTAGGACATGAATATATTTTGGTGAGAGGGGTATTATTTTGCATACCATAGTCTATAAGGAATGATAGGAAAAAATTTTAGTGACCTAGATTGGAAAGAGATTTTTATTATTATTTTTCAATACACATACACACATGCGCACACACACACAAAAATTGACATACAAAAATTGGGCTTCATCAAATTAAAAGCCTTTGGGCTCTTTAAAAGGGATTGGTAATTCAATTAAAAGGCAAGCCATAGAACTAGAAGAAACTATTCACAAAACATATCCAACAAAAGACTTACATCGAGAATAGGTAAATAAGTCTTAAAACTCAAGAACACAATTCAGTTTTTAAAATGGGCAAAATATTAAATAGACACTCCACCAGGGAAGATGTCCAGATGGGAACAAAGTGTTTAAAAAGATATTCAGGGCTGGGGATATAGCTCAGTTGGTAAACTGCTTGCCCAGGAACTAATCCCCGGCACCACAGAAAAAAAGAAAAAAAAAGAAAAAAAAAGGTCCTTCAAATCACTGGGGTTATTACAATGAATAAGACTGGCCACTCCAGGTCTGGATGAGAACGTGGAGCAGCTGGGCAGTGAAGAGAGAATGGGGGACCCCTTGTAGCTCCTTTTTTAAAAAATGTTTTTCAGTTGTAGATGGACACGATACCCTCTTTTTGATTTATTTTAGTTGTTTATCCTGGGTACTGAGGATCGAACCCAGCACCTCACATGTACTAGGCAAGCACTCTACCACTGAGCCACAACCCCAGCCCCACTTGTAGTTTCTTAAGAAGTTAAACGTGAACCCCCATCACTGACACCATCATCTCCACTCCCCACTATTTTTCCAAGGAAAATGAAAGCACACATGTTCATACAATGACTTGTGCAGAAATGTTCATTACACCTTTATCTGAAAAGCCGAAAAGTGGGAACAACTCCGATGTCCATCAGCAGGTGAATGGATAAACAAATTGTGGTATAGCCATGCAATGGAACACTACTTGCTAATTAAAGGAATGGATACTACCCATACAACCACATAGATAAATCTCAAAATAATTGTGCAGAGGGAAAAAGACCAGACAAAAAATCATACATACTATATGGTTTCCTATGAACTTTTTAAAAATGCGAATTTGACCTGTAGTGACAGAAAGCAGATGAAGATTGTCTGAGGTTGGGGGCTGAGGCAAGAGGATATTAGGGATAATAAAGTAAAAACCTCCATCAGTATTCTTACCAGAGTCCTGGCTCCAGGATCCAAAAATAGCAGGTCAGGCCACTGGCTCCAAACACCAAACAGAAGAGGTCATGGTGAGAAGCAGGAAAAGACCTTTCATAAGGCCTTATTAGGAAGGCCTGCTGAGATCCAGCATCTCAGCCCTGTCTTTGGGGTGCTGACATGATCTGCAGGTTTAAATGGAGGAAGACCTGGGGCAGAGAATTGGGCAGAATGAAGCAGTCTTGACCAAACTGTGCTCCGGTTGATTGACCTCTCAGTTCTGGTTCTGCAGGCTCTGGAGGAGCACTTATCACTTGAGGGGCTTCCCAGGATGCAGGAAGGGTATTAGGCCTGTGATCGTGGAGGGGGATGCAGCTCAGTTCCCATGAGGTGATTGCTCCTCCTGTTCCTGGAAGTTGTAGGACAATGACAGTTAACAAGTGGAGGCATTTGTCTATTTCCTCTTTGAATTCTGCCATTAGTGAGCTGCATGCATCTTATGTATCTTTAGATATATGTACTAAGTGGTGATTTCTACACGCTTCTCTGGGTCTGCAGTGTGTGAGCACTGTTGCCAACAAGCTTCTATAAAAGTGACATCAAGCTATGGCATTGTTGAAAGGATCACCCCGATGCCCCACCATCAGGACAGTCCCGGAGTAGTGACCTGTTTTTCAAGATGAGGTGTGGGAGCTGCTCTTAAAGGCAGGAGCCACTTAGAGGGCACACTCTAATGACTTGTCAGTTTTTTCATTAGCAACAAAACAAACTTGCCCTTTGCACAGTTTTCTGTGTGTGCTGAGGTGTGCTCACCCTGACTTGGGAGGTGTGCAGGATGAAGTCTGTGCACAGAGGCGACAGAGTAAGCTCCTGCAGTGAACTCCTGGCAGAGCCTGGCTTCCCTGAGTTCTCTCTCGGACACCCCATAACAACTACACAG
>JAJEJO010002107.1:0-87775 GCA_020662805.1 Glaucomys volans | reverse complement strand
TACAGGAAGAATCTTACAAAAATGAGTTGCACACCTTGGCCACAGTTGCTGGGGACAAGGAGGAAGGACCCCTCTGGGACTGTGTGACCAGCCTGGACCAAGAGTTTTTTCTGGCAGAGTGTTGCTTGCAAGGTGTCACTGACAACAGCTGTGTCCACCCTGTACAGAGGAGGACTGTTCAAGACCCCAGGGAGCCCCCTGTTGCTTCTCAGAAATCCAAGTCTGAGAGCTATCTGGACATCCCTACGATCTGGCCCTACTTTGTCCAGTACTGTGAACTAGGTAGGAGCTGGCCATATATCCACAGCAGGGCCAGGGCACCTGCGCTACATCGTATAGGCTCACTGGACAACACAATCCCCCTTGGGGCCAGGACAAAGAAGGGAAGTGCTCCAGGCCCCACAGTGGATGCAGATTTGCTCTGGGCCCAGCCCTACTTGAATGCCTCCTGCCAGCCTCCTTTGGGGACCTCCTTCCTCTTAAATGCCAAGCATCACCATAGCACCCCAGAAAATATTGGCAATAAAGGCAGAGCATCCACAGAGCACTGGTGTCAGCACATGAGCACACTGGTCAAGGCCCATTCCATAGCAGGGTTTCCCTTAAGTTGTCCTGGGGATTCTGTGAGGCAGAACTGTGTAAAGTTTAGGACCCACTTGAGGGAAGGGACAGAAACAGAAGAAGACTCAAGGACACAAAACGCCCTTCCTCCTGCTCCCACCCAGCTGTCTGATTTACTCCCAGCTTCTCAAAGCAACTCTTCTCCTTTGCAGGATCATAACAGACCCAGTGCTTGTAGCTTGAAAAGGGCTTCTCAGGACACACCCTCTGCAGGTCTGCCACAGGAAAACCAGTTGGGACAGGATGCTAGGTTATGCCCAGCCACTTCATGCCTTACTTCAGAATTGGTGAAGCTTGGCAGCCAAGAGGAAGGGCCTGGGCCCACTGAGTGCAAGCTGGGACACAGCCCAGAATGCAGACCTGAGGAACCCCAAGGCACTCACCCTACGCCAAGCCCTGCTGATGTGAGCAATAAACAAAAGCACCTGCAGGACATTTTGGTCCAGGCAGGAAACCAAACTAGTAATTACACATCAAAGTCTGTTCTCAGTGAGAAAAGACAGCTGCCTACGACAGCCAACTTCCCACCTCATTGCAGCAATGGTGGGACACAGGTGTGGAACAGAGACTTGCTGGGCTGCCGGGAAGTGAGTGCTAGCTCAGATCCCCCACAGACCACCCCGAAATCAAGTGCAATAGACATTTCAAAGGAAGCCGAAGAGGTGATGGTTCTAGATATCAAGTGCAAGAAAAATAACTTGCAGTGCAGTTCCAAATTCCCAGAAGCCACTGTGTCTCACTACAGCCCTGGGGATAAGGAATGCGATCAAGAGCTAGAGGATGGCCACAGGCCCCTGCAGGTGGAACCTCAAACGGGGACAGACTCTAGAGGCAGGGGCACCCTTATTATCATAGCTGTGGAGCAGAAAGGTCAGCAGGCCACCAGGAGGAAAGAGGGCCTGCTTTCTGAATCACGTCCCCTTGACTTTCTAGAAAACAGAGTTGAATTTTCCCTAAATGCAGACAGGACCCCCTGTGAGCCTTCCAGTGTCTGGAAAACACCAATTTGTGTCAATGATTCTAACCTGACAGCAGTTTCCACGTTGGGAAACAGTGACAGAGCTCTTCAATGTCTGGCTCAAGGCTCAGAGCCTGGGAGAGTTCTGATCCCCAGAGCTGATTCAGTAGAGACAGAGCCTCCAGAAGGGAATCTGTGTGGGAAGAGCCCAACTGCTGGACATGAGGGCTCACACCAGGTCATAGGTGTCCAGCCCATAGGGAGCCAGGGACCACCAAACCCAGAACACAAGCAAGGGGAGCCCAGTGAGGAGGTTTTGGAGAGTGTGGCAGTCTCCAGAGAAGGGGACCTGGAGGCCACTGAAGGCCCTGCTGCTGGAGATGTGGAGAGGTGCTCCTGTTCCCAGGCCTCTGGCTGCACCCCAGGGCTCCAGCCTCCTGGACCTCCCCATCGGCTCCGCAAGATCTCTCAGGATCCTGTGAAGCGCCTGACGTTTCTCAAGGTGAGCTCCTTCAGGAAAGGCAAGACAGCTACAGCAAGCCCCGGAAAGGCCACACCAGGAGCCCTGGCCCTGATTGCAGAGAGCCACACCAGGGGTTCTTTAGCCACAGAGGAACTCCAGGCTGAAAGTACTGCAGATGCTGCTGGTTGGGCTGCAACACCTCCGCACCATGTGGGTGGTTCTTCTCCTGAGACCATCGTCTTGGGTGCAATCGAAGGGGCTGCAGAGCTGGGAGAAGCAAGACCTGTGGGGACACCAGGGGACCTTTGTAGCAGACCTTCTTCAGAAAGTTGCAACACAAAGAGACTCAAGACACCAGAGCGAACACTCAGAGCAAGGTTGGCCTCAGCTCATAAGACCTTTTCCAGTTTTTTTGAGTCAAAAGTTTTAGAAAAAGAGAATGCTGAAGAGTGTTCTCCAGGTTCTCTCAAGGGCGAAAAGGAAAAGAGCAGGCCACGCCAGACCTCCTGGCTTCCATTTCTGAAAAGCAAAGATGTGGAAGGCCCCAAAAGGCCATCCTTGATAAGTCTGCTACCAGGACCAGAAATCCTGGATCCCATCTGCCCTTCCCCAGCGACCAGCAGCCCCTGTGAGGAGTGCGCCCAGGACACCGAGAGCTATGTTTTTAGGGAGCACTGGGCATCCTCCCATCCTGCTTCAGCTTTGTCATCCAGCAATTTAGTCTCTCCCGAACATAGGAGGAAAAGTGAACCAACCATCAAATGCACAGTCCCCCAGGAAGGTGGTAGGTACCTCCCTTCTGTTATCTTCCCTGAAGAGTCCTGGCTTGCATGCCCCCCAAGCCCTGGAGCCCAGCAGGTGGGCATCAGCCACACCCTTCCCTGCAACTCTGCCTGTTGCTTGGCCTATGAAAACCAAGCCATGCCCTGCAGACCCTTGAGTCCCAAGCCCCGGAGTCCCAGACCTGGTGCGCAAAGGGCCAATCTCCGCTACCCCAGCAGGACTAGTGCCATCTCCATGGTTTCCCTTGGAAGCTACAGTGAAGTGGACAGCTGTTCAGAGGCTCCTGAAGGACCCAGGACTCCGAAGACCCAGAAAAGCCTCCTACTTTCCCTGCAGACACTAAACCAGGATGACCAGAAGGAAGAGAGCGGGAGAAGAAGCCAGCATCGCAGTGGCCTGGGTGCAGCACCCTCCCTCAGAGACCTTCCTGGGAGTGAGGTGAGTGACCTATGAATGGCACCAACCAGTTTACTTACCTCTTGAGGTAAGAAGAAGGAAATCCAATTGGATCAGATTTAAGATACAATTGAAAATCCATTCAAGTACTAGAAAACAACATGGAGAAATTTCTTTTTTTAAAAAGTCACAGTGGAGGCCGGGCATGGTGGCGCACGCCTGTAATCCCAGCACCTGGGAGGCTGAGGCAGGAGGATTGCGAGTTCAAAGCCAGCCTCAGCAACTTAGTGAGGCCCTAAGCAACTCAGTGAGACCCTGTCTCTAAATAAAATACAAAATAGGGCTGGGATGTGGCTCAGTGGTGGAGTGCCCCTGGGTTCATTCCCCAGTACAAAAAAAAAAAAAAGTCACAGTGGAGAAGGGCTAAATTTGACAAATTTCCTGAGGAGAGAGATAAAGTAGGAAGGACTGGATGTCCCTCACCTGTCCAGTTCACTGGGCAAGCAATCAACTTCTTGAAATTTGCCAAATCAACAAGTGGGGATTGGTATTTCATCATCATTTTATTTCTCTTTTTCCTGATTAATTCAAGCCACCTGAATCCTGTTTTCTCTCAACTGCCTGTTTGTAGTGTTTGTCCATTTTATATTGGGTGGTTGGTGCAGGCTTTTGTCAAACTCAATACTCTTCCACTAGGATATTAAAAAAAAATTCTCTACATTGTCTTCTAGTAGTGTAATGTTTTTTTCATTTTTATCTTATACCTGATCCAATTGCATTTATATTGCCAGAAAGAGTGAGATTCCTAGAAGAATGAAATGGTCTGTTCCCCAAAGCAGATAGCATGGTGGTGGGTCAGGCACAGGAAGGGACAACAAAGGGTGGGATTTCTCAGGAGTCTGACTATCCTTAGAAGAAGGGAGCTTTCTGGAAATTCCAGAAAGAGAGTACTCTCGGGACTATGAAAGTTAACCTTCCTTTAACCCTTAGACAGACAAAGTGGCATGGATAAGGCCAGCAACATGAGTGCAAGGAGTGTGCCCTTGATCTTTCCCACTGTGCCCACCCAGGCTCCTAACATTCTGCAGGAGAACACCAGTGGTGCAAGAGGGGTGGGGTTTCCCTCATACAGGTGTCAGACACCCAAAGTGCTCCAGGCTCCAGTGGGTCTCCTGGCCCAGAGCACACCTACAGCTACAGACAAGATCCTTCAGTGTGCCTTCAGACCTGATAGGCTGCTGGGAAGGGAGGAGCTGGGGCAGGAGGGTTTCACAGCAGTTATTCCAAGGACATGGGACAAATTCAGCAGACATTCAATAGTAGTCACTGCCAACTGAAAATTGCTTCACCTTACTCAGCCTAGTTCCTCATTTGTAAAGAATTAAGACATTAACCTTAAAGGTCTCCCTTTTTGGGTTACCCATTTTTTAATTGCCATTAATGTAGTTTTTTAAAGAAGTCAAATGATACAGATGTAGAAGGGAAATGGGGGGGCCCCAGCAAACCCTCCAGTCTCAATCCATGAAGGAAACAGTTAGTACCTATATTATTAGTCAGGGTTCTGCAGAGAAACAGAACCAATAAATTATATATAGAGAGATGTTTATTATAATGGGATTGGTTCATGCAATTATGGAGGCTGAGAAGTCCCAGGACAGACTATCTGCAAACTGGTGTCCCTGGGACAATGGTAGTGTGACTATCCAGGTCTGAAAGTCTGAGAACCAGGAAAGCAAATGATCTTCTCAATCCCTGCCAAAGGTTTGAGATGAAGGGAGTGGGGACAGGGTGACATGCTGGTGAAAGTCCCGCAATTCAAAGACCAGAGAGCCTGGAGGTCAAAGGCAAGAGAAGAATGTATCCTTGCTCCAAGAGAAAGAAAGAGGAGAGAGAAATCAATGCTCCCTTTCTGTTTTTGTTCTGTGCAACCTGCAGCCCACACTGAAGTTGGATCTTCCCCACTACATCCACTCAAATTATCATGCCAATCTCCTCTGAAACACCCTCATAGACGTACCCAAATTAATTCCTTACCAGTTCTCTAGGTATTCTTTAATCCAATCAAGTTGACAGCTAAAATTAACCATCACCATATGCTAACATGTCATCTTCATTATGTTCCCCAATAGGCAAGAGTTCAAGGGTAGTTTTGGAGAGGGATATTAGACCATGGGGTCATGTATACATATCACGCTGCATCTTTCTGGTTTGCTTACTACGACACAGGCAAAGTCTTCCAGTGATTAATGTACATTTTTTTTTTTTTTTTTTGTGGTGCTGGGGATTGAACCCAGGGCCTTGCGCTTGCAAGGATAGCACTCTACCAACTGAGCTCTATCCCCAGCCCTACATTGTTCTTTATTTAGGAATTGCATAATATTTTGTAGTATGGCTATACCACATGTAACTATTCTTCTATTGAGTTTGGGGCAATTATACATAAAGCTGCAACAGCATCCTTGAGCATGTGTCCTTAGGTATAAATGTTTTGATTTCCATAGTAAAATAGATTTCACAAATGGTGCATGTATTTTTTGTAGATTTCAGATTACTTTCCTAAATGGTAGTGGCAGTTAGCAATAGCAGTATACAGGTTTTCATTTTCCTGACACCACTCCAATTTAGTTGCTTATTGACACTTAAAATTTTTAATCATCTGAAATATGTAGAGAACTTGTTTTAAAAATAAAAAGACATTACAGTGTTAGCTCTTTCAGAATAAAATCAAGTACAAAAAAGTAGTCAAAAAAGACTGTATAACAAGTGTGATAAGCCACGTCTGTGTGTATGTGTACACATAACACATGTGCCCACACATACTTGCAGAGGAAAACACATTCCCAGAAGCTATCCCTGTGCCCAGTTGGGCCTTATGTATGGAATGGAGTGAGTGGGGTGTGCCTCAGACAAACACCTGGACATCCTTCACGGGTTTCAACAAGCAGTGAAATGGTGACTGCGAAGGGCCCAGCAAAGAGCCCACATGAAGCAAGCACTCAATAAATTTTGGTTCCTATTCCTCTTTCCCTTTCAAATATTAGAATATGAAGGCCTAGTGTGTTTGTACATCTGACTGAAAACAGAAGAGCAGGCGCACAGGGCAAAAGAACTTGGAGAGAGTCTTTGAACATTGGCTGTCTCCAGATGAACTTTGGGCAGCAAGGGAACGTGAGACTCTGCTTGGAGATAAGACTGCTCCATCTTGTGGGTGCTTCTGGAAGAGCAGGCTGTGATTTGGGATTCGGTGGGCATTCCCATTTCTTTCTTCCACAGCGGTCCTAAGAAACAGCAGTTCTTTTATTCCAATATCTTAAAACAACCATTCTTAATAACTTGTTAAATTTATTCCAGATTTTTTCTATAAACAATTTTTATGTATTTATCAGGGTTGTGATTGTACCATCTCTAGAAGTTTTAATTTGCTATGATTTTATACTGCAATTTATTTCTTTCCTTTTTTTTTTTTTTTTTTTTTGGTGCTGGGGATTGAACCCAGGACCTTGTGTATGCAAGGCAAGCACTCTACCAACTGAGCTATATCCTCAGTCCTAAAATTTCTTTCTTAAAGTGCTTTTAGATGGAGAAACAAAAAAGTCATACAGAAAACAATAAGGCATAAATGTGTAGATACCTAGTGTTATAAACAAATATAGAATAACCTTTATCCAGGTCAGGAAACATGACACTACCCACCCAGCTTCCTGTTCAGAAGTGAATTCCTCCTCTCTGGCCCTAAACAATAGGCAACATTTTGTGGTCCTCACCACCTTTTGTTATAATTTTACTATCTAATTTTGTACCTGAAACAGTGTAGGGTGTTGGGGCCTGTTTTTCAGCTGTATATAAATTAAACTTTATGCATTCCTTTAGGTCTTACTCATTCTATTTTGTCTGACTTCTTTTGCTTTAATGATGTTCAGACATCCTGTGCTATGTATCTAAAGCCCTTTCATTTTCATCATTACATAGGATTGCTCTGATTCAACATAACACAGTGCTAAAATTTTCAGTCATCTGTTGATGTACTTGGGGCCTGCCTCCAATCTAGGCCACCTGGGCACATGCCCCTGCCTTCCTGTGGGGTCCGTGGGGGACACCTACCTTCAGCTTTACTAGATACTGTCAAATTATCATTTTTATTACTGCATTTTAATTATGCAGAATAATGGGTTTCATTGTGGCATATTCATACATGCAAATGACATACTTTACTCATATCTACCCTTTATTGCCCTCCTCCACCCATCCCCTTCCTTTTCTGAAATAGTTTATTGCTATTTTTGCAGCTTTTCCCCCCTAGCTTCTACCTGAGGGAAAACATGTGAAACTTGTCTTTCTGTGTCTGACTTATTTTACTTAATATTATGATCTCTTGTCCCATCTGTATTTCTGCAAATGACATGATTTCCTCAAACTTCTTTGTAGCTTTATATCCTAGTGTATATAAGCAACATATTCTTTATCCATTCATTGTTGATGGGCACCTAGGCTGATTCCAAAACTGAGCTGTTGTGAATTGTGCCACATAAACATGGGTGTGCAGGCATGTAGTGGGCTGACATTAACTCCTTCTGCTGGACACTGAGGAGTGGTATTGCTGGATCATATGGTAGCTCTACTTTTAGTTTTTTGAGGTGCCTCCACATTGATTTTCATAATGGCAGTACTAATTTACATTCCTACCAAAGTGTATAAGGGTTCCTTTTCTCCTGTTTCCTCACCAGCATTTATTGTTTTTGCATTCTTGATGACAGCCATTCTGTCCATTTATTTTTCCAAAGTGATTGTACAGACTTATACTCTTTCATTGGAAGTTTCCTTTGTTCCACATTCTCATTTGGTTGATACTGTCAGTCATTTTCATTTCAGCCACTCTGCTATGTATGTAGAAGCATCTCCTTATGGTCTTAATTTGCATTTTCATATCTCTAAAGAGGCTGGAACCCTTTTGTATACTTATTTATTTACTTATTTATTCATGGTGCAGGGGATTAAACCTCCGCTGTTGACACTTTAGATCCTCTCTATGGGACATATCCGCCCTCATCTCTTGTCTATTTGTCTGTGGGGTCATCTTTTCTTTCTGATTATATATATTCTGGATGCAATTCCATTGTTGGCTAAATCTACCACAAATACTATGCTCCACTCTGCGAGGCTTATCTTTTCTTTAATGATATTTCTTGATGAACACAAGCTCTTAAATTTTAATGTCCAGTGTCTTCATCTTTCCCTACCCCAGGGTCATGAAAAGAACCCTGTAAGTTACCATCCAGAAGCTGTCAGGGTCTTGTTTTTTACTGTTAGGTCTCCAGAAGGCCTGAAACTGGCTTTTGGGTTCCTTCGCTTGTATCCATCCTTATACGCACATGGTGTCTCTCACCGTGGCTACACTGTGGTTGCATGATCGCAGCTCTGTGCCTTGTTCCTCTCTAATTTGGTCACTGTTTACTAAGGATCACCAATGGACCAGGTGATATTCTTGGTCCTGTGGTTACAATGTTAAATAATACAGAAAGATCTCGGTCCTCAAGTCAAGGGTGGGGAGTGGAACAGTAAATAAGTAAGCAAATGGGATCATTTCAGATATTGATAAGGACTAAGAATACAATTTTAAAATTGCAAAGATTAATGGGATACAGTGCTAAGGGGACTGAGGGTGGGGCTCCCTAAGCCTGGAAGTTTGGGGCCTAACATTTGAACTAAGCCTGCAGAGATGAGGTACCTACAGGTGGCCTTGTTCAGGTCCAGCCCAGCATTTCAGCCCAGCCCAGCATTTCAGCCTCAGCAATTCCATCCCCATTGGTAGCTCGGACTTTTTTTGAAGGGTTGGGGGTAGTGCTGGGGATGGAACTCAGGCCTTGTACATGCTAGGCAAGCAGCTCCTCCATTACCCTTTGGGTGCATTTTTTTTTTTCTGGTACAAGGGAACATTACCACTTTTATTTTTATTTTGAGACAGGGTCTTGCTAAGTTGTCCAGGCTGGCCTAGAACTTGTGATGCTCCCACCTCAGTCCCTGCGATTACGGCCACTGTACCTGCCTAGATACAATTGTGACAAGATTTTTTCCCTCACAGATTGCCATAGAATTGAACCCTCCTCAGTTTCACCTTATCATATGGTGCGTATTTATATGACAGATCGGCATGATGCAATCCTCAGGGTGTGAGAGGCATTGTTTGAAGTTAGAGATTTCTTCCCCTTAGAATTTCAGGTTTGGAGGCAGGGGAGCCTTGATTCCAGGGGAAGCAGGCTCTGCATCTTCTGTAGGCATATGCTTGCATTTTTGCCTCTTGCTAAGAGGGCTTACAAAGGAGACTGAGATCAAGAGGGGGTAAAGATAGAAATAACTGTGGATGGGTGCGGAGAGTGGGGAGAACAGCAGGGAGAGCTTCAATGCCTCCTGTGCCACTTCCTGACCCTGAGCCATGGAGTGAGTCCACACTGGGACTCAACTTGCCATCTATCAAGGGTTGGATTAGGTGGTCTCGTAGGTCTCTGCTATGTATAATATCAATCAGCTCGATGAATGAATGCTAGATTGCTTTCCTCTTCTCCACACTTAGCCTTCTCTGACTCCAACAGTAAGGTCCTGCTTCTACTTAGAGATCTTAATGGGGAAAGCTGGAGAGGGGAGAGAGAACATATCATGAACATTTTCTAGCCTTTAAAACTCCATTTGTATTCTAAAATTTATGTGGAAAGGCACAGGCCCTGGAATAGCTAAAACAACTTTGTAAAAGAAAAAGTGAAAAGAATCTCTACCAATATTAATTTAAGGCCTATCAGTAGTTAGAAGAATCAAGGCAGAGTACTTTGGGGGCAGGGACAGACACAAAGATCAGGAAAAAAGGATAGATAAGGATAGATGCCTCCAAAAATAGACCCATCCAAATATACAAAACTGCTGTTTAAGTACACAGTCAATTCAATGGGGAAAAGACAGTCTTTTCAACAAGTAACATTGGAGCATTTGGATACCTGTAAGCAAAATGAAAAATCTTGACCCAAATCTCACATTTCATTAAAAAATTAACTCAAAATTGACTACTAAGCACAAAATAAAAAAGGCTATGACATTCTAAAACTTTTAGAGGAGAAAACCTTTGGAATCTGGAGCATGATAAAGAGTTTTTAGATATGACATACCAAAAGCACATTCATAAGTGGAGAATGGATGAAGTGAATTTCACCACTTTATTTTTTGATAATGATACAAATACCAAATTTTTTTGGACATTTTTTCAATGATTTCAATTTTTACAATTTGAAAAATATCAGTTAAGTAAATTGGTTATTTAATTAATGAATGGATGTCTTTGTTAATTTTTAGATGTTAGGTTTTTCTAAGTGTAATTTATATTAACCAAATTTACCATCATAGAGTGGACAGCTGAATGAGTTTTGAAAGATGTATAGTCATTAAATCATAACCGTAATCAAGACATGGAACAACTTCTTTCCCCCAAAGGATTCCTCCATTTTAAAAGAAGAAGGTTTATTCTAAAACTTCCAGTTGTGATGGATGAAGATTTGGCATCTTATAATCCACTCCCTCTCTAGCCCCAATATTTCCTCTGTCCATTTCATCCTCAAATGTCATTTTTCCCAGTATATAGTTAAGTCAGTAATAAATGTTATATCATTTTGTGTACTAAAATACTTTTCTCTGTAAAGCCAAATAGTGAACAATCATGACATTTCTTTTGTTTTTGTAAAAACAGAAAGAAATGATTGTTGAATTATCCTATATGATTTTTGTACCTCTATCCTTAAATTGGATTTACTTCTTTATCACATAATTATAAACCACTTTACAAATGTTCAGACATGGCAGTATCTGTCAGGTCTTCCCTTTCTCCAAGAGACCTTCTTCCCAGAACCCTCTGATCTGCTGCTGTAATTTGGACCAGTTGTTCTCCAGGAGTTTTGTGCAACTTTTCTTCCCTGATTTCTTGTTTCTTAGATCTTGTGTCTTCCTTAATCTCCATTCACTGCTTTATTGTGATCAAGCACATTCCCCAATAGCATTCTAAGAAAAAGGTACATAAGAGATATGTTTGAGTCCTTGCATGTCTGAAAATGTGTTTTTTCAAACCCTTATATCCAATTGACAATTGGGTTTCATATAGAATTCTGTTGAAATCATCCTTCAAAGTCCTGAAGGTATTTGTCTTAGTCTGTTTGTGTTGCTATAACAGAATACCTGAGGCTGGTTAACTTAAAAAGAAGTTTGTGCAGCTTGTGATTCATGATATTGGCATCCTGTCACCATAGGGCTATCTAGTTGCCTTACAATATGGTGGAGAAATGGAAAGAAAACCAGCTTTGTGCAGGAGGAACTCAAGCATCTTGAGCAAGCTAATCCAGTTACAGAAAACCTAACCTATTCCTTTGAGATGGACATTAATTCCTTCTGAAGGTAGCATTTCCAACCACCTAAATACCTCCCTCTAGGCCCCACCTCTTGAAGGTTCTATCACCTGAACACCATTATACTAGAAACCAAGCTTCCAGCACATGAACCCTTGGGGGACAACCTACACCCAAACCATAGCAGCATTTCTCCATCGTTTTCTAGCATTAAATACTGCTGTAAGCAGGGAAATAACATTCTTATTCCCAGTCCATGACCTTTTTTTTAAACTTTAGAAGCTTTTTAAAGCTCTCTTTTATCCCTGGTTTCCTCAGATTTCATAGTGATAATGAAATGAGAGGGTGTTTTTATAAAAAAAAAAAAATGTGTTGTGCTAAACATTCAGGGTGTCCTTGCGATCTGGAGGCTCCACCCTTCCACACCAGGGGAAAATGTACATTGTCCTTCCATCCTTTTTCCTCTGTAACTCCTATTAGTTGGAGGTTGTTCTTGAATAAAGCTCTAATATTCTTATCTTCTCTACATTCCATCTTTTCATCTTTTTGTTTTAGTTTTGGGGAAGAGGTTTTCTCCAATTTACCTCCAACCCCTTCTATTGAATTTTTCTGTTGTTCACTTTTCTTGAAATTTTTTTCAATATTTCAAATGGATTTTTCTGATTACATGAGTAATATGTACTCATTTTAAGGAGTTCTAGAATCATAAAACTATAAAAAATTTTTTAAAATTTCATGTAATCCTCCTGTTGTCTGGTAATGAGGCTAACACTTGGTGACTATCATTTTATATCCTTTTATATATACATGCTTAAACAAACACACACAATTCAATATGAACAGGATATCATTTAGGTTGTCATAAATGCTATCCCTGCCCTTCTTCATTACCTCAGCATTCCCACTGTAGTCTGTAACTGGTGCCTACAACCTTGTGAATGATAGTCTGTATTTTCTCAATAATCTTATAATCACATGCACATACAAACTCCTTTCCCTGAATCTTACACTTGCCATATAAGATTTATGGAAAAATCTCCAGGGCACTTGTATTTGTAAGTAATGGTAACATAATATTCCATGTTGTGAGAGTTTCATAATTTACTCTCTGTGTCACCTATTGATAAATACTTTATTTCTAGTACGTGGTGCCTACAAATATTGGAAATATTGACTTAGCAACATTATTTTATGATTTTATAGACTGGTACTTTTTAGTGGATAGTTTATCAGGGGTGAAATTACTGACCAAAGATTATAAGCATTTTGAGATTTTCATAGATTCCAGAATGCCTTCCCAAAGCACTTCTGTTTCTCTATATCTCCACCAGCAATTAATATTTTAATTTTATAATTCTTAGTTTCTGTTGTTGCTGTCCTTTTTAAATTTTTGTGTTGTTTTTTGTCAGCACACTTTTTTTTAGTTCAAGTTGCTTTTTCTTATTCTTTCTCAGTTTATAAAAAATATTTAGGAATATTAATAGATTTAAAGGAAGTTGTGAAAATAATACAGAGGTTGACTGTACCCTATCCTCAGTTCCCTTACAGGAAAAGTCTTCCATGACTGCAGAGCAATATCAAAGCCACTGTGTTGACACTAGTAATGTGTGTATGAGTTGAGTAACTTGATTTATCCAAAGTGCCTGGAACTAGAAGTGTTTCAAATTTCAATTTGGAGGGGAGGGGGTTGGAATATTTGCATATACATAATGAAACATCTTAGGGGAGACCCACATCTAAACCTGAAATTCATTCCTGTTTCACATATACTTTATATACATAGCCAGAAGGTAATTTATGAAATATTTTTAGTACACCTGTGTTTTGACTGTGACTCATCACTTGAGGTCAGTTGTGGAATTTTCCTCTTGTGGGGTTATATTAGCACTCAAAAAGTTTCAGAGTCTGGAGCTTTTGGGATTCTGCATTTTCATATTAGGGATGCTCAAACCATATCACTGTTGCTGCTGTTTTCTCCCATGTACAGATTCATGTAATGACCATTATAAGCAAGACACAGTTCTACCACTCTTGTGCTAGACCCCATCACACCCTCCCTCTCCCAACCACTCCCAACCACTAATCTATGATTCTGTCATTTCAAAACTGTGCCTTTTAAGATCATTTTGTTCATTCAGCATAAGTCCCTTGAAATTCATCTGAGTTGTTACATGTATCAGTGATTCCTTTTTATTTCTGGGTAGTAGCCCATGGTAAGGCATAACCATGAATCTGCTGTAGGGCATCTGTGCTGTGTTCAGGTTTGAACTATCACAAATAAGGCTCCCATGAACATGTATGCACAGATTTTTGGGTGGACGAACATTTTCATTTCTCTAGGGAAAATGCCCAGCAGTGTGATTTTCAGGTCATAGGGCAAGTGTATGTTCAGTGATAAAAGAAACTCAAACTACTTTCCATAGAGGCTGTATCATTTCACATTTCCATCATCAATGAAAGGGAGATCCAGTTCTCTGCATCCTCGTCAGCATTTGGAATTATCACTTCCTTTCATTTTACCCACTCTAATAAATGAGTGCTGATATCTCCTTTTGATCTTAATTTGCATCTCTCTTGTGGTGTTGAACATTTTTTTAGGTTTCTTATTTGCCATACACACACCCACTTCGGTGAAAAATCTCTCCCCATGTTTTGCCTGTTTTCTAATTGCTTCGTTGTTGTTAACTGTTGAGTTTTTAAAGTTCTTTTATATCTAGATTCAAATCCTTTATCATTTATGTGATTTCCAAGTACTAGAGAAAGTAGTTAGACAAGCTCCTGTCTGCAGCTTGTCTTTTCATTCTTTTAACAGGGTCCTTTACAGGACAACTTTTTAATTTTGAGGAAGCCCAATTTTTTAGTTTTTTTCTTTTTATGGATCAGGTTTCAGTACAATGTCTAAGGATTGTCACCAATCCCTAGGTCTCAAACATTTTCTCCTATGTTTTCTTCCATTTTTACGTTGAAGTTCATGATTTATTTTGAGACAGTTTTTATTAAGATATGAGGTTTAGGATGAGGTAGATATCTCTGCCTGTGAATATTCAATTACTTCAGCACCGTTTGTTAAAAAGACTCTCCTTCCTCTAACGAACTGCTTGTACATCTCTGTCACAGTTCACCTACCAGTATTTATGTGGCTCTATTTGTTAGTTCTTTTATGGGGAGCAGGGCATGACTATATCCTGGGAATTGAATCCAGGGGCACTTTGCCACTGAGCTATACCTTTTTTTATTTTGAGAGAGGCTCTTACAAGTTGCTGAGGTTGGCCTTTTTTATTTTGAGAGAGGGTCTTGCAAGTTGCTGAGGTTTGCTTCGAATTCATGATCCTCCTGCCTCAGTCTCCTGAGTCATTGGAATTACACAGATGCACCACTGCACCCAACCTTAGTTTTCAATTCTCTGGAATTGATCTATGTGTCTAACACTTCTCTAATTCCACAGTATTTATTATTGTATGTTGTTAAGTGTTGAATTTTAAAAGTTCTTTTATATCTATCTGTGACCAAAATACTCAACAAACAACTTAGAGGAGAAAAATTTTATTTGGGGCTCACAATTTCAGAGGTCTCAGTCCACAGATGGCCAACTCCATTGCTCTGGGCCCACAAGGAGGCAGCACATAATGGGGAAAAGGTCAGCAGAAGAAAGTTGCTCTCAAGCAGAAAGAGAGGGAGGGAAGAAGAGGCCACAGGAAAGAACCACCTTTCCAGGATACACCTCCAGTGACCCATCGCCTCCAGCCACGCCCCATCTACCTACAGTGACCACCCAGTCATGCAAACTAGGATGGACTGAGGATACAGCTCTCATTATCTCATCATTTTGCCTCTGAATATTCCTGCATTAACAGGAGCTCTTGGAGGACACCCATATTCAACAGAAAACACAGGTCACCCTAGCAAGGCAGGGATGGAGGATATCTCACTGACATCAAATAGGGAATGAAGACTGGCTTCCCAGGTTGTCTTCACCAACACCATGGAGGAGGGCCTCATTAACACTGAGGGGGACTGGAAGTCCCAGCTTTCCCCTCAGCTTTTTCAGATAGCACTTTGCTGGGGAGATATTTGTGCAACATTAAGCCAAATGAGTTGGGAGTTACACACTTAAGCTTTGATGGGTTTGGGGAAACAAGAGGATGCTTCATGGTTTTTGACTAGAATATTCAACTAGAGTAGGGCAGTTTATTGTTTAAAATGTTTCTTCTTGCTAGGTTGTTTCTTTGGCTAGAAAAAGCAGACTTCCGTTGGGGTTTTTCTCTCTGTACCTAGTGGCATCTCCAGCAATATTTCATCAACACCCACATATGAAAGCATGTATGAGTGGAGTGGAATAAACGAGGCAAAAGGAAACCCAGAAAACTTACCAGTCTGCTGTTACTTGGATTCAGGGATCCTTAGCTGGTCTACTTTCTTCTGTGTGCCATTTGAAGTTTTCATATCTTTGTTTTAAATACAGCACCTGAGGTTTTAGCCATGGTTAGTGGAATGAGTAGGAAGAAGTGTGTCTATGCCATCTTGTCCAGTGCAGAAAGTTCCTGGGTTTTTTTCAGAGTATCCTGTTCTTGTTTAATGTTTAGTGACTCCCTTCTTTTTGAGGTCTTTAATTCTTTTTAAGTTCTATTGCCTACATTTACTCTTTCCTGTTTTTTTTTTCTTTTCCAATTTTTTAAGTATGTTAAGCTTTTTTCCCTAAATGTCTGGCATTTTTCATATTTATAAAGAGCAAGGCACATGATATCTATTATTTCTGTAGGCATGTTTGTAGCTAATCAACTAATGAGTTTCATGGCAGGGTGATTAACTGAGAAGCTGCTTATTTTGTAATGTTTGGGGGTCTTTTCTCTGATGTGCATCAGTTTCTCAAGAGCAGTATCCTGCTTATTTAGGTCATTTAGGTGTATTCAGGGACTGAATCAGGGTGTTCTGTGGCCCAATCATCACTATGCAGATTTTCTTGCTATTCCTGTTTTCATCCCAAACTTCTCCATTGCTTTGACCAATAAGTCTGTTGTTACCAGAATCTGGAGCCTCATGTTCAGTCCTTCAAGACTGCCTCTCTGGTGTTTGATCTCTGCTGGCAGTTAAGGGGGAGGGATGGTGAAATGGACAGGGGGCACACACAGTCACATGGCTGACTGGACAAGGGGACCTTAACTAAGGGCCACATTTCCACACACAAACTAACCCAGAACCTCTGTGTGCTTCCCAGGACTTGTTCTGGAAGTACATCACCAAGTCTGGGCCGAGTCCATGTTCTTTGAGAAGCTTCCTGTGCTCTGCAATATCACCAACCTTTCCTACATCCACTTGCTTTTTCTAAGATTTTGTTGAGGTTTCTCCTCTGTCATTGTCTCCTCATTTCTTAACTGCCCTTTTGGGAATATAACAAAGGGCAATAAGTATTTAACTAGTGACAGCTTCTTCCATTCAGATTATCTCCCCACCACACACAGTCTGCTCCCGAGGCTCCACCCTGGGACACACAGGACCATCAGAACTACCTGGGCTGCCTCATTCTCTCTCATCTGCCTGTCTGTCCAGCAGTGGCTCCTAAACTAAATGTGTACCAGAATACCCTGGAGTGCATTTTAAACAGATTGCTGGCTACACCCCCAGACTTTCTAATTCAACAGGTCTTGATGGGGCTTGAAATTTGCATTTCTAACGAGTTTCCAGAAGTATACACCAACCATTGCTGCTTGCTGGGCTGACCCCCCTGGGTGCATGTCCTGCTAACTCCTGAGCCTACTAGCTGAAGAGAGCAGTTCCCTGCCATGTGAGTCTCTCCACAGGATGGCTCACAGTATGCCAACTGCTTTCTCCAGAGCAAGAAGTGCATGACAGACCACCCCAAGTGGAAGCCGCCTTCTTGGTGCTTATTCTTAGAAATGACATCCCATCACTTCTGCTGTATTCTGTTTATTAAATAGGATGCAGTCCTAATAACATGCTTAGGTTCTTAAGGGCTCAAACAGAGGGTGAGGACAAAACATCCTGATGACATCAAGAGGTCCCTGCCAACAACTCAGGTGCAGGCTGGGGAAAGTGCATGGACAGTGTATTAGAAAAGTCCAAGTAGGACAGTTTCTTCTAGTTTGAAGTAAGCTTACTGCTGGCAGTGGTGAGCTGAATGCTTGTGGACATCCTACCTCGAGGGTGGCATTCCTTACACATGGCTTTCTGTTTTTTACTCTCTGAATGGCCTTAGGAGGACCCAGGTTTTGTAACTAGGGTACATAAAATGTACCACAGGGAGCTGTACATAAGAATATGCTCACTTAGTGGAATGAATCAGACGTAATGTTCCTATGTTAATATATAAATATACAATCAGCATAACTCCGCATCATGTACAACCACAAAAATGGAAAGTTATACTCCATGTATGATATGTCAAAATACATTCTACTGTCATGTATAACTTAAATAAGCAGATAAAAAATTAAGAAAACAAAAGAATATGCTCAATTAGTATCCATTACCTTTGCGGGGACTGCTACATAGATGTGGTTTCCACCTGAAACATTAGGAATGTGTTCCATATAGACTGGTGAATGCAGATGGAATCTAGAATCAAGACTAATGACACACAGAGATATGTGTCCTCAGGCAAGTCACACTGCTCTCTGAGCTTCTATTATCCTGTTTTTGGATGGGGATAATATGCTAGTTGTTTATTGCCTATAGGACAGTTGGGGAGACAAAACTAGGATAAAGTACCTTTTAAGCAATATTTGGATGATAAAGAAAAACACATTAGATCAGTGGTTCTCAATCTTGGCTCCATGTTAAAATCACCTGTAGAGCTTAAAAAGGTCCCACTCCCCAGAGTGTACCCATGCGACAATTATCCATCCATCCATCCATCCATATTCCCTCTCGACCCCCCCCTTCCTCCTCCTCCTCTGCCTTATCCTTCTCCTTCCTCTGTTTTCCTCTTTGTCTATCTACCTACCTACCTACCTACCTACCTACCATCCATTCTTTAGGCAGATTCTTTAAATAGTTAAAAGAAATTTCACCTGAGTTTCCACCAGAGAATATGCACAAAGTTCCTGGGAATGGCATTTTATAGAAGCTGTTGCTGTGAAGGAGGTATCCACTGGGGTAAGGCTGGAAAGTAGTCAGACTTAGGAAAAGGGTTGATTCCAAAGAAGAGAAATGCTGCAGATGTCAATACAAAGCTTAGCTATTCTGCTGGGTGGACAAATTTTATTTTGAAATGGTGAGGGTGCCTGAGTACATTATCATGAACTGGGACAGTGATACAGCTTGGGGGAGGTGAGGCTATGCACACACTTCAGTCTGTTAGTGTCGAACAAGACCAAGTAATGAGAGCCCGGAATATGCTCCTTAAATTTCCTCTGGGGACACTGGTTAAGCAAGAGCTTTGGCCACAATGATGACCTTTTGAAAAATATTTCTAATGAGCATGCTAACTTCAGTAATTACTTTCAAGACCTAAGTCTTCAAGCAAAGCAGAAGACTGAATTGTTTGAAATAGTATTGAAAGTAGACATTTTAACAGAAACAAGTTATTCCTGATCTTCACATTTTCAATATTTTGTGAACAAAATATTTCACTGTACTCTGAGAATTAACCAAACACAGTGTTATATTCAAAAGAAACTGGGCAGAGAAAGGAATGTGCCCCCAGTTTAGATGTCCTTGCTCTGATCTCCGGTACTTTCTCCTCTGCTCTCCAGAATCAGGTGTCATGGGAAGAACCATCAGGTGAGAAGTTCAGTTATTTTCACGGTCAGAAAGCTTTTCACATGGAGCCAGCTCAGAGTCCATTCTTCACCACTGAAATGGTGACACGGACCCTCCCCTCCATCTCTGCAGAAGATGTCCTCAGGGAGAACTTTTCACAGCCCAGGAAGGTTGCAAAGCACTCACACATCAGTTTGGATGACCTATGGCTCGAGAAGACACAGAGAAAGAAACTGGAGAAGCAGATACAGGCTGGAAGGAAGACGTGCACAGGGATAGTGCACCCAGACAAAGTCCAGGTAAGCCAGGCATCCTCTGATTTGGCCTTCTATCCCCTCATCCTCTGTAGCAGCCTGCCATTTCATCACTCTAATGGGGCTCCACCCAGCATGAACCTGCATGTGTTAGTCAGTTTTCCATTACTATAACAAATACCTGAGATCAAGCAACTTACAAAGTAGAAAGATTTATTTTGGCTCAATGGTTTGGAGGTTTCAGTCCATAACCAATAGGCCCCATTGTTTTGGAACTATGGCAGCACAGTACATCATGGTGGGAGTGCATGAGAGAGGAATCCTATTCATATCATGGTAGCCAAACAGAGAAAGAAACTGGATTTCCACAATCCCCTTTAAGGCCACTCCTCCAATAACCTAAAACCTCCCACTAGGCCCCATCTTTTAAATGCTCCCACACCTCTCTTCAGCACCAAGCTGAGGACTGAGCTGTACCACATAGGTCTTTGAGGACATTCTAGATACATGCAAGAGAAACTTCACCATGACATGTTCCCCACCACCACCAAGGTCAGGGTTCCCTCTTCATCCTCTATGGCCAGCCCTGTGCAGACCATGGAGCAGAGAGGAGGATGGGGCTCCTTGCCCTCAAGGTAATTACCATGGTAATTACCATTTTTGTGAGTGCCCCCCTGTGTCACATACTGTTGGGCACAGTATGGGCATTAGCTCAAATGCTCAAAAAGGTGCATGACACTTTGATACAAGTCTTAAATTAATAAAATGCAGTTATGTTGTCCACGGGTTTTTTTTTTTTTTTTTGGCTAAGAGCTTCTGACATCATGATAGTTTGCATAAAACTGACAGCCTATTAAAAATGACTTTATAGTATTGACGTCTTACTTTTAGTCAACTCTTTGTTTCTTGTTCTTTCTGTTTATAAAACAGCAAGTTTTTATTATCAAGTACCTGTGAAGTACACATCTGAGTCTCTCCTCGTCCTTGAATACTGACTTTTTTATTGAAGTGTAATTCACATAAAAATTGACCATGTTACAATGTTCAGTAGCATTTGTTTGTGAGCATCACCTGTATCTAGGTCAAAGACATTTCATTACTCTAAAAGGAAACATCATATCTATTAGGCAGTCACTACCCATTTCTCCTCCCCAGGCCCTGGCAAGCATTAATCTGCCTTCTGTCCCTAAAGATTTACCTGTTTTAGATATTACAAAGAAATGGACTCACACTGTATGTGACCTTTTGTGTCTGGTTTCTTTTACTTTCATGTTTTTGTGGTTCATCTATGTCTTGCCATATATATCAGTACTTAATGGCTTTTGTGGCTAAATAATATTCCACTATAGAGACATATTTGTTTCACTTTCTTTCATCCATTGATAGACATTTGGTTTGTTTGCACCTTTTGACCATTATTAATAGTGTTTCTAGGACTAGTATAAAAACTTTTGTTTGAAGACATGTTTTCCATACTTGGGTATACATCTGGGAGTAGAATTACCAGGTCAGATCATAATTGTAGGATTAACTTAGAGATATCACCAAGCTGTTTTCCACTGACCACACTATTTGATCTTCCCACCAGCAGTGTACAAGGGTTGCAAGTCTTCCACATTCTCCTTGCCACCCCTTGTTTTCTGTTTTGTTTTGTTTTATTATTGTTAAAAAATAATAAGTATTGAAAGGATATGAAGAAATGGAAATCCTTGCATACTGACAAAGAGGATGTAAATTAGCTACAGCCATTATGGAAAACTGAATGGAGGGTCCTCAAAAAACTAAACATAGAAATACCATATGATCCAGAAATCCCACTTCTAAGTATTTACTCTAAAGATCTGAAATCAGTATGTTGAAGAGATGTCTGTACTCCCAAGTTCACTGCAGCACTATTCACAATAGGCAAGAAATAGAATGAAACACATGAATGGATAAATAAAACGTGGTACATATACGTGATGGAATTCTATTCAGCTTTAGAAAAGGAAGAATTTTTTTGTTTTCTGCAAGATCATGGATGAAAGTAAAGCAAGTCAAATACAAAAAGACAAATACCACTTACCAATGTGCAATCTAAAACAATGAAGTTCATAGAAGCAGAGAATAAAATGGTGGTTACCAGAAAGGTGGGGCTGGAAGAAGTGGAAAAATGTTAATCCAAGGGTACAAAGTCTCAATAAGAGAGGCAGAATAACTGATTTGTTTTTAGATTTGTTGTACAATATGGTGAATAATAAGAGTATTGCACATCTCAATATCAATCACTAAGAGTAAATCTCAAATCTTCTCATCACAAAAAATGTCAAATATTTGAGGTGAGAACAGGTTAATTAGCTTGATTTAATCATTCTACATTCTGTTCAAAATTCATAACATCACTTTATACCCCATAAATATACGCAACTATAATTTCTCAATACCTAATTTTTTTTAAATTTTCTTAAGGTACAAAGCAAAATTTAGGTGGGAAAAGGAACCAAATATATGATTCTCAGAGTACCAAGATAGTTGAATTTCTTTTTACCATAAGGTCTCCACTGTAAGGTCCTTGGTTGAATCATTCTGTGGTTAAAAGAAAACCTGTGAATATGGTGTGTGTGTGTGTGTGTATATATATATATATATACACACATATATATGTATATATACCATATATATTAATTATATATATAAATATATATATATAGTAAATTCAAAAACCTGGTTAGTGTTATACAGGACAAGTGTTATGTGGAAAATCAAGTTTCAGATGTTGATGAGACTGGCTTATTTTACAAGGGTATTGACAAATGAACCTAGATAATGCAAATAGCATTTGGCTGACAGAAATGCAACCAGGGGCTGATGTGTGACTCAGTGGTAGAGCGCATGCTTAGCATGTGCAAGGCCTGAGTTCAATCCCCAGCACCCCTCAAAAATAAATGTGACCAGAGACCCACAGGAACTGTTTTGCCTAGGAGCAACAGTTCAATATTTTCTAATTCAGTGCTTGTGCAAAATTGATAGAACATACGTAGCACAAATAATGAGAAATGACTAAGTGGAAGACCACGTGCTCCAGGAAGACAGTGTAAAGGGAAATGTGGGATGTAGATGCTCCTCCACCTGCGATGGGGTCATGTCCTGATAAATCCATCGGAAGATAGAAATGCATTTAATCCTCCTAACCTATTATACATCACAGCTCAGCAACACAGGACACTAAAGTGTCCACTGTGCCCCTTTGTGATCACATGGCTGATTGAGAGCTTCAGTTGACTGCCACTGCCCAGCATTTCCAAAGAGTATAGTACCAGATATTGCTAGCCTAGGAAAAGATCAAAATTCAAAGTAAAGTGTTTGCGGAATGTGTATCATTTGTGCACTATTTAAAGCCAAAAATCCTAAATCAAACCATCCGAGGTCAGGGACCATCTGGAGGTGGACATAAAACAGTCATATTCAGTTGTACTCATTATCTTTACATTAAAAACTTTTTTCTCTGTGGTTTGTAGTTCCATCCCCTACATCTGTCCTGACCATAACCAGGCTGAATTTATAGAAATACTAAAAAAGTGTCAAGGCTCTGTTATCATGTCACCTTCCTGGTCTTTTCTTGAGAAAGTTGGGCTTTTACTTTCCCACTCTGCATGCACTTCCTGCATCTCTTCCTCTGGAGCCAAGTGGCAAGAGGACAAAGAAGAAAGAGATGAGGATTCTCCCCCATGCCTTGGGACCACAGTTCTCTGGTCAGAATGGATGGTTCTCCTTCATGGTTTTAGATGCCTGCCTGGAGCCTAAATCTCATTCTCATAATTGGATTGCCTCTGGGGTTGGACTGGAAGAAAACATCATCAGAATATACAGAATTTTCCCCCTATTTCCACATACTTTCAGGCACCTCCTTTCCTTCTTCAGATCAGAGATAGTTTCTTTTGGAGGCCATTTTGCCCATGTCCAGTTTCAAGCTGCTGTTGAGTTCAGGCAGGGGGGATACACAAGAACAACAAAATAGGAAACTCACCTCACCACAGGATTAGGGTGACCTCCAAACCTGGTTTCCTTCCCCTATCTCTCTGCTACCATTTACTCTCAGAGCCCTCAGATAGCTGATCCGCCCAAGGTCTTCAGCTGCGTTCAAATGGAAGCAATGGGGTGAAGTGCAATACCCCATCCTAATCTTTGTATATTTATGTTTCCTGCATTACTGTTTGCTTTAGTGTCCAAGGAATATAAAATCAAAAAGGGAGCAAGCATTTATTTGCATACATACCATGATTTTTAAGCTACTACAATAGCCTTATTATAAGGTAGCAAAGGTGGGAAGGAACCAAACTTATCTCCAGACAATGAAGAGATAAAGAAAAGGACAATGAATATCTTTCCCTTCCCAAGACCCCAAGCAACATTGGTCCTTACTGTCTGAAAGGTAGTGGCTGTTTCATAAATATGTCAAATCCTTGTTGAGTTGTATTTTAGTCAATTGCTCCCCAAAAGAATACACCTTAGCTGAAACTAACAGTTTTGCTTTTGGTGAAATATCAGGCTGTTAGCTAACCGCTAGGGGTGATTTGGATGCCTGAAGCCCATATCAATAGCCCTCCTCTCAAGTTACTGAATAGCAGCATTTCCTGCCAGGGCTGCACATCTGGCTGTGCACATTAAATACTGAATGCTCCAGAAAGAGCTTTCCTGGTGGGTTTTGGTGAAGTGGCACCTCTTGGAGCTGTGCACCTTTTGGCTGGGGCTGTGCTCACAGGAAAGGTCCTGGACAATTAGAGAAATTAGGGAGTGGCAATGACAGCCTACCATCTGCTTTCTTTATTTATCCTCTGCCTCTTTCCTCCTCTCCCAGTGTTGGAGGAAGAGAAGTATCACCTCTCCAGAGTCTCTGCATTTCCCTAAAAGAAGCCATCTGCTCTCCCAGAGTGCCCCAATGGGACTGAACCACCTGAACTGGCCAGAGCATACACCTGACACCGGTGAGCTGCATGTCTCTGTCTGTCTGTCTGTCTGTCTCTCTCTCTCTCTCTCTCTCTATTATATATTTCGGTATCCTGGCAAGAAGGACAAGAACAAGTGTTTTTGATGGATCTGTCTACTTGTCTAGCAATTTGGAAGGAGTGCTTGGTGCCCACAGAAAGGGAATCCTTAGGTTGGGGAAGATTCCATTATGGAGCTCCCAAACCTGATTCCATTAGCTTATTTTGAGCAAAGCTACTAAGCCTTGGTATTGTAACAAGATATAACCTACAGAATAAATAATCATGTGGTGACTTGTCTCTAATTCAGTGATACAATTTGGGTGCTTTCCCATCTGAGAACCAACACCCTCTCCCTTGAATTTTATGGCAACCTCCATGAATTCCTTTCCCAAAACTATAGCAAACATCATCACATCACAATCATGTCCACAAAAGGGCTGGCTTTTTGTATCAGAAGGGAAGTGGGCCCCAGATGAGAGCCAGAATGAGGCCTCTTCATACAGAAGTGCCACCTTTCTTAGCCCTAACCCAAGAGGGGCATGCTAAGAGATGCTCAAAGGATCCTGGCAGAGGGCTAGATGTTGAGTCTGGTCCTAAGCAGGTGCAGGTTATTATTGGCAACCTTAAAATCTAGAAGTGTTCAGCTGACTGGAGGGAGAGACCAATTCTGGTGTTTAAGACAGGTAAGCAAAAATAAAACCTAAACAGAGTTGAAAAACCAAATAGTTATACCTGTCAAACATGCAATTTGTCCAGGCTTGGGGAATAAAAAATAGGTCAATAGTTGTTGCTGTTGGAGCTGAAGAGCCATAGGAGGCAGCAAAGTTAGAAGATGACACAGGCAAGCTGTAGTCGGCCCAGGCATTAGATTGGCACATGCCATGATAAGGAGTCTGCTCTGAGGCAGATCTTGGTTTGAGCCTCTGTCTGCCTCAGTGCATACCGTGTGCTGCTCCCTAGCAGGGTTGGCAGCCCAGATTAGCTGGTGGACATGACTATTTTCTGTCAGCAAGAGTACATGCTGAGGCGGAGCATGGACTTATACTCTTTCCCACATATGGCTGTGATTAAACTCACAGCCAGCAAAATAATGAAAAATTGCTCAACAACTGCTGAAAGGCTCATTTCTAGAAAGAGATATTCTCACATGAGACCTTCATTAAGTTGTGGAGTTATTGAGAGGACAGTGGAAGGGATGATCATGGGGGAGATTGGCTTTTTTCTGGAGATAATCTGTCCTCAAAGCTGATTTTGACCCTTGAAGTCAGCATGTTCTTACAGATTCAGGGTTTCATAATCATATAGCACTATCATTTCAGGGCATCATTTGAATTAAATGGAAGATGAATTTATTGCTGATAAGAAATTTTTAAACCTTAGTAACACATAACCCAGCCTGTATGCCAAGAACTGCTGAAGTCAGAGGTCAGGGCTCTGGCTGGCCACTTGTCATATCAGGGTGAGAAGCTGGGCCTGTCCCCCATTTCCCTGTTATCCCAGATTCTTTTCCATCATGAAAGAATGAAAATTCCCATCTTCCTATCTCACAAGATTAGTATGAGGGGCTGGTGGGGGTCTCTATCTTTAGCTTAGGGAAATTTTCTTTCTTTATTGCTGCTTCTCCAACTGTTTCCTTCCAAACTTCTGAGATTTCTACTTTATACAGATTATATTTCCAATTTCTGCCACCAGCACCTTGCATCACCCTGCCCCCCAATACTTTCTCTTTTCAGTCCTAGGATTATTTCTGAATTTTATCTTCTACTTTGCTTTTCTAGTTTTATCTCATCTGTGTTCACTGCCTTCAATGGAGCTTGTGATTCAGTGGTCATGTTTTTAATCTCCATACAGTCTTTCCAATTTACCCTTGAAAAATAAGAACAGAAAATCAGGAATTTTGTAGTTTTTTTCCTCCTTTTTGTGGTTTTCAGTTCTTTTCCAAACTCATCTGCTCTTCTTTTGATTGGAAGAATTTCTTAGTAGGAGAAATTCTTCTATTTGCTCATTCTTCCTCATCAGTGGTTTACTGTCCAGTAGCAGTGGAAATAACATTCTTTCAGAAACCGTTACAAGTTCAAATCCTTCCAGCACAGCTGAAGTAGGACATGAAAAGCTAACCTTTCCTGAAATGTATACCACATAAAAACAAGAAAGCAGTTTTAGGTGACAGCTCAGTCACCTAAAAAGATGGAAGAACTGTAAGCAGTCCTGCAAGAACTTTTTGTTTTGATTTTTGATGGTGCTGGGGATCGAACCCAGGATTGAACTTGAGTAGTAAAGGGGTTTACTACTGAGGTACACCTTCAGCTCCTGGCAAAACTCTATTAGAATTCCTTTTCCATGTTTGAAGGGGTAGTCAAAAATTAGCCTGATGTGGAAACTGCTAACTTCTGCACTGCAAGTTGGTGACCTTCCATTCCTACTAGGGGAGCCATCAGCAGAGTGACTCTGTAGACCTTGTGTCACACATGCACAAAGCACCACATGATGCCACTGTGGCTCTGGAGCTCACCCCTTTGGAAGGGTCTGCAGGATTTCACCCAGGAATTTTTCTTTTGCCTTTGCATTGTAAGATTATTTCACATCCTCTCTTCCTTCAAGTCAAGTACATCTTTGTTATGTCTTGTGGCTGGTAACCCTCCCCAGTTTCTATTGCTAGTAAAGGATTTTCTTGAATTTTTAACAGTTTTATTGAGATATATTTCACCCATTTAAAGTGTACAACTCACTGGGTGCCGTGGTGCACACCTGTAATTCCAGAGATACAGGACTCTGAAATAGGAGAATCACGTTTAGCAAGGCCCTAAGCAACTTAGTGAGACCCTGTCTCAAAATAAAAAATAAAAAGGGCTGGGCATGTGTCTCACAGTAAAGTGCTCCCAGGATAAACCTCCAGTACCCAATAAAAAAAATAAACTGTACAAGTCAGTGGTTTTTGGTATATTCACAGATGTGTGTAATCACCAGTCTTTTTAGCATATTTTCAGCATTTGATAATAAACCCTGTAACTTTTAGTTGTTGCCTCTTCCCACAATTTCTGGATCACCACACATCTCCATTCCCACTATAAGGAACCATCAGTCTACTTCACTCCACATAGATTCCCTATTTTGAATTTGTGTGAACAAAACTGTGTAGGATCTGGTCTTTTGTAACCAGCTTTTTTCACTTAACAATGTTTTCAAGGTTCATCCACACTGCCAGCTATATCACTACTTCATTCCTTTTTATGGCTGAATAATATTCCATTGTATAGCTATACTGCAATTTGCAATTTGCTTCACGCACCAGTTGATAAACATTTGAATCACTTCCACCTTTTGACTCTTGTGAACAGTGCTGAAATAGCATCTGTATATAAACTTCAGTGTAGACGTGTTTTCATTCCTATTGAGTGTGTACCTAGGAGTAGAAATGTTGGGCCAGATGGTAACTCTATGTTGAATCATTTCAGGAAGCGCCAGACTGTTCTCCAAAGCAGCTGCAGTATTTCACATTCCCACCACCAATGTAATTTCTCCACACTCATCAATACTTGCCTAACTTTTGATGTTAGTAAGTTGTATCTCATTGTGGGTTTTTTTCATTGTGATTTTGATTTGCATTTTTCTGATGACTGTTGGTGTCCAGCATCTTTACATGCTTGTTGGCCATTTTTATATCTTTTTCAGAGAAATGTATATTTAAATCCTTTACTCATTGTCAAATTAGGTTGTCTTTTTAATGGAGTTGTAGGCATTCTTTATATTCGGAGTACAAAATCTTATCAGATATATGATTTATAAATATTTCTTCATTCTGTGGGTTGTCTTTTCACTTTCTTGATGGCATCTGTTGAAACACAAATTTTTTTACATTTTAGTGAAGTCCAATTTAACTATTTTTTTATTTTGTTGCTTATTCTTTTGATGTCCTACCTTAGAATCCTTTGCCAAGTTGAAGTTCATAGATTTACCCCTATGTGTTCTCCTAAGAGTTTAATATTTTTAGTTCTCACATTGAGATCTTTCACCTATCTTGAGTTATCTTTTGAGTATGGCATTAGGAAAGGGTCCAAATTCTGTCTTTACATGTAGTTCTCCAGTTGTCCCCGCACTATTCGTGATAAAGACTGTTCCTTTTTTTTTTTTTTTTTTGTGGTGCTAGGGATTGAACCCAAAGTTTCATGCATGCAAGGCAAGCACTCTACCAACTGAGCCACATCTCCAGCCCCAAGTCTGTTCTTTTTTAGAAATCATTTATTAGTCCCTTTTAAATTGCTAGAACAAAATACCCGAGGAAGGATGATTTTATAAAGAAATTTAATTGGTTCACACTTTTGGAGGCACAAGGTCCACATTTGGTGATGACCTTCTTGCTGATAGAGTTCTGAAGTGGGACACAGCATCACATAGAAAGAGACAGGAGCCAGGTGCGGTGGTGCATTCCGGTAATCCCAGTGACTCAGGAAGCTGAGACAGGTGGATTGAAAGTTTGAGGCCAGCCTTGGCAATTTAGTGAGACCCTGTCTCAAAATTAAAACTTTTCAAGAAAGGCTAGGGATGTCACTGAGGAAAAGAATGCCCCTGAGTTCAATCCGCAGTACCAAAAAGAGAGCGAGCACACACTAGCACAATGTGTGTCAGCTCTCTCTTCCTCTTATAAAGCCACCTGGATTCAATCCCTGGGACTCCGCTCTAAAGGCCTATCTAATCTAATCACGCCCCACAGCCAGAATTATTTTACTTTTTTAAATAACTCTTATTTTGTTTTTATATTCTCCTTTATCACTTTCTTTGACACTAAGTGAATATTGCAAGTGTATATTTTAATTTCATTTGTGATTCTTTCACTATTTTAAATATTTTAGTAGTTTCTCTAGGATTTAGCATATGCATAACTTATAATTAACTTCAGACATATGGTAGCTTAATTCAGTATTATTAAAAATATTACTTCTGTATAGCTTTATTCCTTTTCCCCCTTTCTGTGGTGTCACTGTTATACACTTTATATCTACTGATGTTACAAACCCACCAGTGCGTTACAGAAATTATTACTGTCACCATTTTCTTGGTCCTAAGAGTTTTTCTCGAACCACTCCCTTTATACATTATTAGAAGATAAATGCCATATATATTGTTTATATATTATCAGCCCAATAATACATGATACACATGTTATTTTATACAGTTGCTTCTGAAATCAGCTAAAAAAGAGGGAGACAGGAAATGGTCCTATCTTTTTTAATTGCAAAAATCACCTTCAATGGTGCTCTTTTTGTATAATTTGGATTCAAATTACCTTCTAGCTAAATTGACCAGTCACTTGCTTTCATTCTACAGAACCCTCTTTAGTATCTCCTATAAGTTGGTGTCTGCTATCTTTAAATTCTGTTTTTATCCAGGAAAGTATTTAGCTTTCATTTTTTTTTTAAAGAAAGATGTGCTGCAGAAAGGATTCTTAGTTGGCAAGGTTTTTTTGGGTTTTTTGAGGTTTTTTGGGGTTTTTTTGTTTTTTGGAATTTTTAACACACCATTTGACTGTCATTTGGCTCTAGTAGATTCTGCTGAGAACTGAGCTATTGTTCTTTGGGGGAAGGAGCACTTATAAGTAGCTCATTGCTTCTCTTTGCTACTTTCAAGATTTTCCCCTTTTACTTCAGCATTTTTAGTATAATATGTCTGTCTGTGGGCTCAGTATTTATCTTATTTGGAAATTCTTTGGCTTCCTGGATGTGTAGGTTATTGTTTTTCAATACATTTTAGAAGTTTTTTGCCATTATTATTTTAATATCTTTCCCTTCTCCTTTTCTCTCTCCTTTCTTTCTGGTATTCCCATTTTACCTCTGTTGGTGCACTTAATGATGTCCCACATTTCTCCAAGTCTCTGTTCATTCTTTATAGTTTTCTCTCTTTTGTTTGCAAAATCTCCATTAGTTTGTTTTTTGGTTTACTAATTCTTTCTTCCACCTGCTCCAATCTTTTTTTTTTTTTTTTTTTTTTTTCGTACTGGGGATTGAACTCAGGGGCAACCACTGAACCATGTCCCAAGCCCTGTTTTGTATTTTATTTAGAGACAGGGTCTCACTGAGTTGCTTAGGGCCTCGCTAAGTTGCTGAGGCTGGCTTTGAACTCTTGATCCTCCTGCCTCAGCCTCCTGAGCCACTAGGATTACAGATGTGCACCACCGTGCCTGGCTCAAATCTATTCTTGAGCCTTTTCAGTGAGTTGATTTTGGATATTGGGCTTTTTACCTCTAGAATTTCCATTTGGTTCTTTTTAATAATTTATGTCTGTGTTTTGGTATTCTATTTGATGTGACATTGTCGTTAATGTTTTCTCCTTTTAATCATGGTTTCTTTTAGCTTTCCAGACATGTTTATAATGGCTACTTTGAATTTGTTTTATGATCAATATGACACAGAGTCACACTTAAAGGCAGTTTCCATGCCTGCTTTTTTCCCAGTGTATACGTCAGTATGTTCTTTCACATTACTTCCTAATTTTTGGTTGGGAAGTGGACATTTTAGATTATATGCTGTATAGCAACTCTGACTACTGCTTGCTCACCTGCCTTGCTCTTGTGATTTGCATGTTTAGTATCTGGGTAAATTGTTTCCATGGCATTCATTTCCGTTCCCACAGTGCTAAGCTTCTGATAATGCCTTAGGAAAGTGCAGTTTGGGGGATTCCCACAGTCATCCTTGAATGACAGTGGCTTTGCCAGGGCTCTCTTCCATTTGTTCTCTGACCATACCCAGTTGTTAAATTCTACTAATCAAGAGCTGATTGATTTATTATTTTCCATATTACCCTAAGGGCATAAATTTCTCTACAACCTTCTCCAACCAAATTCTAACTAATTTAAAAGAATACTTTCTGAGGTCAATGTTGGATATTTGTCAAATGTCAGGAGGGCTCCTCCCAGCTGTCTTTATTTCAGTTCTCTCATGCAAACTAATGAGGTTCCAGTCTAGGCTGGATCTTCATTAGATCCATGAATCACCTCCCAGTTCTTTTCATACGACCTCCACTGTTTTTAAAAACACCCTTAAGTTTAAACTTCTCCATGCTTTGTCATAAATAATGTCAGTTCCTTTAGGAAGAAGTTAGGTGCTATCTTTTCCATTGTCTGCTTTTCCTCCTAGACAAAATCTTTGAGCCAAGACTCTGGATACCAGGGTTGGGGCAATAACAAGCTTCTCTCTGAGTGATACTTTGAGCCTTTAGGGAAGGGAAGTTGTACTCAGGGCCCTCTCACCTTGCCTCTCCTACCATGGAACAACCACTTCTAGCAGGGAGAAGGGGTACCCTAGCCACAATATTCAGTGAGCCAAAAGAAGGAACCCATCCTTGCTACTGCTCAACCACTCTCATGCAGGAGAGTCTCAACAGATGAGAAATGGGAGCAGGGTGAGAAATGCTTGTGTCCCGCTCCTTAGAGAGGAAAGACCTGGCTGGTAGCTGGAAGGAGAGGGAGCTCTCTTTTATTGTCTACAGCAGTCTGGAGTGGAGTCTCTGCCTCCTGTAGCTATAGTCTTGGCTCAAATGCCACAGACTCACCTTTGTTACTGCAATGTCATTGATTTTCTTGAATAGATGTTTCATTTGCTATGCACTTTTAGGACCACTCCAGAAAATTATTAAAAGGTTGTGTTTTTAATAATTTTCACTAGTATCACTGGGGAACTGAGTCTGTCTCAGTTTCCCTATTTTTACAACCTCTCAGTCATTTCACTAAGACTCTTAGAAGAGATAGTTGGATAATTATGCTCATATAAATCCTATCTATCCAAATCTAGTCTTACATTTCCTCATTATAACTCCAGCAGTTAGGACCGTGTTCTGCATATAGTAAGTTCACAGTGTCACTTGCCAGTGATTCTGATAAAAATTCTAGCAAGAAATGTCTTGGAGTCCTCAATGGGGAGGCAGGGAATTAACACAGTGGTTCAAAGCATAGGTGATGCACATTGGAACTAATCTCATCACTTCCTGGGTGTATGATCTTGTTTATCCCAAGCCTTAGTTAAATTCAACTGTAAAATGGAATGATAGTACCTATCAGATAAAGTTATAGAGTCAATAGCATATGCATTGAATATTTTCAGCATATACTTGGTATATGCTTAATAAATACCAGCTAATATTTCAGACATTGCTAGGATGTGTGTGTGTTTGTGTGTATTATCATCTTCCTGTGATTAAGTCTTGCTGTACCTTCGTCCCCCATGATCCCTTGCACCCCGGGGATGGGAAGCATTTGTTTATTTTAGACTTCATCATCACTGTGATCTTAGGAAACATGGCTCTCTTTTTCATGGTAGAGCTCAAATGGGAATTCTGTCCTTCCCTGCAGTACATCTAGGACAGGATACCTGATTCAACGTTACTGAAGACTTGGGAAGATTTAAAAGGGAAATGAACTCACTGAAGGCACGGCACTCAGTGGTTTGCACAGGCTAGATCCACTCAGGCTGCTGCCGTCCAGACACACTACCCCTGCACTCTCCACTCAGGAGCACACCTCAGTCTTCTCAAAGTCCTGACCCAAAAGAACAGGAATCTTCCCTTTCCTGCCTAGCTAGCCTCCTGCCCAGGTCCAGGCCCACTCGTCCCTGCACAGCTGCTCCAAGTGGTGAGGTGCTCTACATACCGTGGGGACATAGTGGTGGGAAGTCATCACCTCCCTCATCACATACCTTATCTACAGGGGAATGGACAAGGGGTAAACAACAGGCTGCTGACCAACAGTCATAAGTGTTAGGAATAAATAAATGAAGACAGAGCAGAGACATTTCCTGAGATCTGAAGGTTGAGAAGGAGCCAATACCATAAAAAGCAAAGAGAAGCATTCCAGGTGAAAGGGACAGTAAGTACAAAGGCCTGCAGCAAGGAGAAATAGCAAGGTGGCCACTGTACAGAGCATAGAGAGCTGACAGAAGATGGAAAAATCAGTTGGGTCATAACACATAGGATCTTTCGGGTCTTTCAGGGTGGGAAAGTAACTTCTGAAGAGACGAGAATAGGAAAGTGACATATGACAAATTTTAGAGTTTCCTTGGGTGACTCAGTAGATGAGCCTGAAGGTGTCCTCCTTCAGAATATACAGAATGGTAATGGTAGCAGCAGTATCAGAAATAAACAATTCTGATGTTAATTTTAAGGTAGAACCCTCAAGTCCTGCAGCTGGGTGGGAAGGGCTGGCAATGGCCACCCCTTCCTGTATAGTTTATTCCACCCACAAAGGCTTGGCATGCAGGCTTCGAAGGAAAACTATAGGAGAACACAAATGGTGACCCTCCATACAGAAGAGCCTGCACTCAAGAAGGAGGTAGGGGAAGAGCTGTTCTTCCCAAAGACAAAAAAGAATGGAGGCAGGGACAGGAAGTGTGAATGCTGATATGGAGAGGCTAGGAAAGGCCCACATGCACCCTCTGGAGGAATAAAATAAAATGGGAAAGGAAAGTGGAACCTTAATGTAGAGATTTGGCCAAGGCATCACCCAATGCCCATCAACTGAACACCCAACAACAATGCTATTATCTGAGGCAGGAATACAGCTTGTAATTTACCTAGAACTCTGGGTGCCATCGCTCCACCCCTGAGTTGCTAGGGCAGAGGAGAACAATATCTATGAAGATGCAGGGTTCCTTATGGTACAGGGGTAAGAGCACTTATGGTTAGGGATGGAGATGGGCTACAGGAAATGAACCCTAAGTGGAGAAAAGGAAAGAAAATGTTCACTTTTCCAGGATCCACCCCATGCTGGCTGGTGTGCTAGACTCCACATGCCTCTTATGTCGTCCTCACTAGTGGTAATACCTCTGGCACTTTACACTTGAACCAGCTCCCAAGGCTTAATGGTGTGGGGGATGGGTGTGTGGGTGTGTCGACTGTGTGTCTTGGAGGGCAGGTGGTCAGCAGCCCTGATGGGCCTCTATCAGGACTTCTCTCACACATCTCAACCTCCAGAGCAAGACCAAGTCTTCCACTGCATTTCACCTCCTAGATTTTATATTTCATATAATGACTTATTGATTGTTGCTGTGAAGGTATCTCACCACCTAGGCACGAAGAGCCTACAGAAGGCTCAGGAGTATCTGGGACAGTGAAGGAAACATCAATGAAACCCTTCCAGATTCCTAACTACTCCCCATCTCAAAAGAAACACCTGTAATCTGTAGTTCCTTGTCAGAGCCTTTAGGCCCCTAATTTTTTGTGCCTGTCACTGGATTTTTCCATACATACTTTTCAGAACCCCGTAAACACGCAAACCACCCAGCCAGCCCATATTCGCTGGGTAGGGCATGATCCTGGCCACAGGCTGCTAGGAAGATCAAGAGTGCCATAGTCCCCACTCACCTGGTGCGTTCCGGGTTAGGGGCGGGGTGGAGCGTGTTTCCCTGTCCTGGAGTGCGGTGCTGCGGGCTGAGGTCTCCGTCTGGGACTGAGCGCGGCCTCCTGCCTGAGTCTCTCATCAGAAGGAGATGTAATTCCTAAGGAGAAAACGGTCAGCTTTACTCACCACCACGTGTCCATTCTAGAGGATGACTGCGTCCTAATATACGCACGCGAATCCTAGCCGCAGCAGGTCAGCCCTGTGGGGACCCGGGGCCGCTCTGGGTCCGGGTGCGCCGCGCCCGCGCCCGCCGCCGCTCCTGGTCTGCGTGCGCGCGTGCGTGAGCGCGTGCCGCCCGGGCCCGCGACCCGCGCTGGGGTCGCCGCCGCGGCTGAGCGCCCGCTGGGCCGGCCAAGAGCGGGCGGTGAACGGATGCGCCGCGCCCTGCCGGGTGGGCGCTCCACCGGTCCCCGAGCCGCGCGCCCCGCGCCTGCAGAGGGTCCCGGCCGCCGCGGCCGCAGAGCCCAAGCGGGCAGCGGCCGGCCGGGAGCCTCCTTAGCGGAGCCCCATGATGTCAGCCGGCCCGGAGCAGCGGCCGCGCGACGGTGGGGATGGGGCCGAGGACGCCGCGCGGCAGCCCGCACGCCCCTCGCCCTCCGACGGCGGCGCCGGCCCTGGCCCGGGTTCGCGCGCCCCTTCGCCCGGCAGCCCCGCCGCCGCCGCACCGCCGCCCCAAGCCCAGCCTCCCCCGAGCCTTTGGCTGGAGCTCGGGCCCGCCTGCATGAGGGCGCAGCAATGCCCCAGCGAGTCCAGCGGGCAGACGAGCGGCGACCTCGGCACTAGCAGCAGCAGCAGCGCTGGGCTGTCCCCAGGTTCCGACTCGGACAGCAGCGGCGTAGTGTGCGGCGGCCGCGGCGGCAGCGGGGGCATGCGCGGCGCCCTGTCCCGCTCCTGGAGCTTGGAGAGCCTGCGCTCCGCCACCGCCGGTAAGGGCGCCGCCGCCCTCGGCGCCGTCGGCGCCCTCCGTTCGGGGCGCGTCTGTCCTCTTGAGCTCCTTCATCCTTCCCTACCCCCGCGCCCGGCCCCGACTGTCTTTCCATTTCCTCACTCAATTTTTCTATTTCTCCTTTCCGTCTCTTGGTTCCTTCCTTTCCATTGCTTTGCCCTTCTGATTCCTCTTTTTCCTGGTCGTCTTAATGATTTCTCCCACCTGTCTCTTTAACTCACTTCTTAAAGGCAGAACACTTGTTACAGCAGGGACCCTGCTGGCTCTTGTAGCAGGCCTGTCCTTAACTGGGAACTGAGTTTGTAAGGGGAGACTAGCATTTGGTCCCTGGATAAGCTGTTTCCCTTCCCTAAATCGTTCTTGACTAGGCACATATTTGGTTTTGTGAACTGCAGCACTGACCTCTGTAAGGTTGGGAAATGAGAGAGGATCCAACAGCCCAGGGTGGGCCTGGGCTGACTGCACCTTCTGGCTGAAGTATACCTGGTCTTGGCCCCAGAACAGAGTGGCCTAGCCTAAAAGGGGCTCATCTTGTGCCCTTTGGAACAGGAATGGTTTGCTGAGATGGGTTTGCTTGGGTGTCTCCTGGAACCTTATGCTCCTCTGTATGCCTGGAGTACGGCATCTGAATGCTGATAGAGACGAAGACTTCTGCCTTAAATAAGGAGTGAGGTAGTCCAGAGCGGTTTTATGAACGGTGATTAGCTGCCCTTGGTTAGTTGCTGCACTGGTTTCTTTATATTTCATTTTCTGCAAACAATCTACAAGCATTTTGAGCCTTTGCAGTGGGGGCTATGAAGATAGTTGCTGCCCAGCAATCAGGGAGGTGGTGCACCTATCATGCTTCTGTATGGTGCTAGGAGGTCCAGCCTGTGGAAGTTGCAGGGCCCCACACAGGTATGGTGGTGAGATAGTGTTAGATCAGAACTTAAAAGCCAGAGAGGAGCCAAAGGGCCTGTAGGCAACCCCAGGATGGATCACAGGCATGTTGAAAAGGAGGATAAAAGTTCCTGTGGCAGACTTTTGAGAGCACCATGAGAGCAGGGTTTGGACCTTGTGTTATAGTCAGAGGGTTTGAGAAAAGAAAGTAAAGGACATACTCACTTCTGCATTGAAGGTTACATGACTCCTATCTTCTTTCTTCCAAAGCAGACACATGAAATTCAGAAAAATTAATAATTTGGCTCTTGTCTCTAACTTAAAGTTTTTCATTGTTCCACAGCTGTGATTCCTTCCTATCCCTTAGTACTTCTCTAAAAACTCCTTTCCCTCATCTCAGGTGCTTAAATAGAACCAAGCTAGATAATATGCTAAGCGGGACTTTAAATAACCTAGGAGAGGCTACCTTCCCTTATCTTTTGCCCCAAAGACTGTCCTTTGACTTCTAGAGTTAGAAGACATGTGTGGTGCCACCTCAACAACTATAAACCCAGCCCGTAGGGTCTCAGTGAGTGCCCTTCCATTTTTCTTTATGTCCCAGGGAAATGTGTATTGTGAGACAGATGGAGATGGCAGAGATTCAGGTTTATCAAGCAACCCTGAGATCCAAGGACTCCCCAGACCAGCCTAGGGGCACTGAGGCAGCCTGGATGAGCTTCAGATAGATCAGTGACATTTCCATGAAGATCTGGTGGGTGTGTTTGTTGGGGGTGGGTGGGGGCACTAGGTGAGTGATGAAGCCTAGAAATCTGTTCCTTGAGGGCCTCAGAGCTGACCCTTTAACTGCAGGGCAAGGTTTAAAGCAATGTGATTTTGTAGAGTTAGTGTGAGACCTGGGAGTGAATGCCATGCTCCTCACAGGACCACTCCGGATGGGTTCAGTATTGCTAGACATATAGGCAGCACTCTGCTCCAGGAGGCATTGAGCTATGAGAGCAGCCAGCTATGGGAGCACAGGGAGGAGGCATTTTAAATCATCTCCTTATCCTCTGCCCAACTCGCATCTCACTATCCCCCCCCCCACCTCCTGCCTTGTTGGTTGAACTTGCATGAGCAGTGATCAATACTAGATGTGTAAAAAGATACTGCCACATTTGCTGTAGAACCATGTAAGTTCACCAAGCCATCACCTTTCTCATTTGGATTCCTGAACCAAATTAAACCTGATGCCCTAAGGCAGCCATAGAATACAGCAAATTACTTTCTTCTCTTCTACAGTGCTACACACTTTTTGCCATCATTGGGAGCCATTGATAAAAGCACTCCAATATTCTCTCTGGATTTGTAATTCAGATGAGTAGATCTGGTTGAAAAAGGCTACTAGCAAGGAGAATTTCAAGGAAAGAAGAAAGGGAAATTCACAATTACTGAGCATTTTCTATATGCTGGGTACAAGACTGGTAATCTACATATGAAAACAGACTGAGAGGTGCAGTAGCTTACCCATGATTACCCATGAGACCATGTCTGAAGAAAGCTTCAAGTCAGGCTTGATGTGACATGATGGGAACCCGTTGCTAGGTGTGGAGTGGAGGCTGTTCCAGTTCTAGTGAGGAAGGACAATGTGCTGGTTTGGTTGGCATGTAGAAATGGTGTTGTGGCTACTCAACATCTCACTATTGTTATTCAGCAGTCACAAATGGGGAGGTTTCTCCATTTGCAAAACAAGGAAATTAAAATCAATGGTCTGACTTTTTTCCAATAACCTAAAATCCCATGACTATCGTCCAAGGTATTGATTTGGGCTGGGCTTTCCCCACTGAGTTGGCATTTGTTGCATATTGTTTTTTTTTTGAGTGGACTTAAGACTCTATGACAAAGCACGTGTGTGTTTAATTTAACTGTGTTTATCTCTTAAGGAAGACTAAGAATTACCAGTAAGGGATCCTTAGCAAAGCTTAATTATTGTTGTGTGATTTTTGTGGTGGAGCCTATTGCTAAACATTTTTGGAGCTCCCAGCAAGAAATACAAAGGACTCTGAGGTCTGAGGTGGCAGTTTACTGGCAGGGCAGAGAATTAGGCAGGGAAGCTAGGCAAGACCCATAGGCTTCTCATTTCCAGCAGACTTCTTGAATTTTAAATGTCCAGTGTTGACATTTTTCACTGAAATGTCATTCATCCTGCTGTGGAGACAACTTCCCTGAAAGGCAGAATTAGAAAATGAGATGTAGTCGACAGGGTGGAATTTCCATGGCCCTCCTTTCTGCCTCACTGTTCTCATTTCCCCCCAAGCATGGTAGCCTCCAGAACCCTCAGCTACCACTCTGCTGTTACTGCTGTTACTTGGCTAAGGCTTTTAAAATTCCTGTTGTGGGTGTTTCATCTGACAAGTGTAATCTCCATTCTGGGCTTATGGGGTTGATGGTTTTCACTACCTGTGCTTTTGCATGGCCAAAGTCATAGGATTTCTTCTTGGGAAAGAACTCATGCCACTTCCACATTTTTCTGCAAAACTCTGAGGCAAGTATCTGGCTGAGGTTGGCTTCAGCAGGCTAGGTCTCTCTTTCAGAGAGATGTTTATTTAATAACTGTTCTAGGCATGGTACTAAGTGCTCGTGATGATAAATGAATTATATAGGTTTCTTGTCTTTAAAGAAATCACAGCACGGTGAGAGACAGGAAGTGACCATCCATCGTGACAAGTGTTCTAGTGGAGGTAAACCCAGTAGGGTGATGTGTCAGGGGTGTTCAAACCACTTTCAGCCCATGGTTTGCTGGAAGGACTCACAGAGCTCAACAGTGCTGTCACCCTCTTGGTTCTGCTTTATTACAGTGAAAAGATACAGATTAAAAATCAGGAAAGAGAAAAGACATAAAGAGCAGGATCTGAGAGAAACCAGGCCCAAACTTCTAGGTGTGCCCCTCCCCTGCATTCACATGAACTATGCTTAATTCACACAGCAGTGCCTTGTGACAACATGTGAAGAATTGCCACCCAGAATAGTTCTCCAAGCTTGGGTATCCATGTTTTTTATTTGGGGTCAGTTATTTAAGCATGTAGCATGCACCAGACTGACTCAGTCTCCAGCCCTCACGAGGTCAAATTGATACAGGGTAGCTCAAGGTCCCCATTATCGACCCCATTGTTCACATAAAGTATCTGGCATGGCCCAAGGACCCAACTGTACAAAAACAGGATATTCCAAGGACTCCAAAGTAATCTCCTATGAGTTGGTCAAGGGTTGGTTCTTGGAATGTGTAGAATTTGACTATCCCCAAAACTTCACTGCTTAAAAGAGGTTGCCATTATGAGGGTCCATCCAGAGAAACCCTTTGGCAGAAGGAGGTGTGGCCTGAGGTATGCAGTTTTGCTGTATTAAGGAGTAGAAAGTCCTTTTAGAAGAGAGGACCAACATATATGGATGCGGAAGGATTAAGGAGGAAGGAAGCCTATGATGCTGAGCACTGGTGCTAGGGTATTGCAGATGCTTTTGGTGTATAGCAATTGCAAATAGCATGGAATAGTGCACACAGTGAAAGAGGAAGCATCAGAAAGGAAGACAGGGCTGCACCTCTGTACTTGGTAATACAGACTAATCATGATCCTTGAAGCCATGGAAAGGTTTTAAGCAGAAAGTTTATGTGGCACACTGCTTGCTTGCTCTTTCTTTATAATGATTTATTTTTAATGTTATATAAGCAAAAGGCACACTTTTGGGTGTACAGTTCTAAAAGTTTTGACAGATAATATGTAGTCATGTAACCACCACCATCACAAACTACAAAACAGATTCGTCACTCCAGAAAGTGAGTGCTGCTCTTTGTAATTAACTCCTTTCCTCCCCTTCAGTTCCCTGCTACTTTATTCTCCATCTCTGTGGACTTGACTATTCCAAAATGTCATAGTAATAGAATTTTATCATATGTTGCCTTTTGAATCTGGCTTCTTTTACCTAGTGTAATGCATTGAAATTTCATCCATGTTTTTGCATTTATCCATAGTTTTTCTTTTCCTTTTAATTGTTAAACAGTATTCCATTGAGTAGATGTACAACAGTTTATCCATTCACTAGTTGAAGGATAGTTGGATAGTTTCCTGTTTGGGGCTATTGCAAATAATGCTGCTATGAACATGAGTGCACAAGACTTCGTATGGATGTAAGTTTTTATTTCTCTTTGGTAAATATGTAGAAATGCATTGCTGAGTCATATGGTAAGTGTATGTTTAACTATATAAGAAACTAACAAACTCAGTTTCAAAGTAGCTATACATTTTGCATTCCTACCAGCAAAGTACAACAGTTCCTACCCATTGACCTGTATTCTCACCAGCACTTAGTATTGCCAGATTTTTAAGCCATTCTATTAAGTGCATCATATCTCATTGGGTTTTAATTTGCATTTCCTTGGTGACTTCTGATATTGAGCATCCTTTCTTATTTGTCATATGAATATCTTTATTGTTGAAGTGTCTAAATCTTTTTTATTGGATTGCTTGTTTTCTTATTGTTGCATTTTGAGAGTTCTTTATATATTCTGAGTACAAGTGCTTTCCCAGACATGTAATCAATTTGCAGACCTTTTTTTGTTCTAGTGTGTAACTTGTGTTTTAATTCTCTAATGGTATATTTTGCAAAACAAAAGTTGTATCATTTCAATTGAATCCAATTCACTATTTTCCTCTTATTCGACATACTTTTGATGTAGCATCTGGGAATTCTTAAGATTACAGAGAGTTTCTGCTGTGTTTTCCCATGAAAGTTTTAATAGTTTTGTATTTTATACTTAGATTTGTTTTAGCTATTTGGAGTTAATTTTGTATGGTTAGAGAAAGGATCACAGTTCATTTTTCGTGTGTATTTCCAGTTTTGCCACACCGTTTCTTAAAAAGACCATCCTTTCCTGACATTGTTAAACAGACATCCTAGTTGTCTTTGTACCGTTGTCAGAAACCCTATATTTATATGGATGTATTTCTGGACTCTATTTAAGTCCACATTGTAACTTTAAACACGGATGCAAGCCCTCCAAATTTATTCTTTCTCAGTAATGTTTTATTCTATTTCTTGAACCTTTCCATGTATATTTTATAATTAGCTTGTCAATATCTACAGACTATGCTCTTGCAGTTTGTATATAGATTGTTTTGAATCTATATATCTCCATTCCGAGAACTGAAATCTTAACAATGTGAGATTGTCTAGTTCATAAGCACTGTACATAAGAGGCTAAGAAGCCAGACCAAAAAGTCCTCACCAGATATCACCTGCAATGCCTATAGATTTTCATTAATTCCTTCCATCCAGAGGTTTCCAAAATATCTTAAAGTTCCTGGGCCTGCCAGAAAGTGATGTTCCTTACATAAACTGGGAATCCTATAAGCCAGATACTCGGCAGTTCTCCCAATAGGGGTTTGTAAGTGTTAGCTCCATGGAGTCAACCTTAGCTCTTTAGAAGTGTCCAGTCATGTTTTGCTTAAATGAGCATCATTTTCAAATATGAAATATGAACAGGCAAGGCCTGTTTACATGACAAATATTTCTAATAGATATTTTTTTAGCAAGGAGGACAGATTCTTACTGAATCTATACAAATAATTATATTGCCATGAAACTGAGAATACATAGTAAAAGTTTCCATATTCTAGAGTGGTCAGGTAGGGAGAAAAATATTCCTTTTCAAATATTTCATTTCCATTTATAAAAGCATGGTCTACTAAATGGCTATTTATGAGTAAAATATAACCCAAAAGAAAAGAAAGAGGGGTTCCTTAAGTATCTAGAAAGTAGTACATTAAAATAATATCAATAATATTCCAAATAAAAGCCACAATCATCCTCCAAAGTTCATTTGGTTTTATGTAATTCTTGCTCAGCTCCATCTTGAATTGCCAGTCTCTTCATCCCATCCCATTCTCAAAATCTGGACTCAGCTTGTCCTTGTGGTCTCAAAAGATTTTTATGCAGTATCATCAAAGCCTACATTCTCTTTCTGTGGGACTCTAAGACTGTCTTTTTTTTTTTTTTTTTGCTGAAGACGAAGCACTCAGGCTGAAGCATCAGAATAAAATGAAACGAAACAAAAAAATGATCTGTAAAGTGGCTGTAATTAATTTATTACTGATCATTTTCAAAAGTGAATGACTTGGTGAAGCCCGTAGCAAGAATTTTGTCACTGACAGGCTTAAGCTTATAATAAGAATACTATAAACTGACAAATTTGTTTCAGCAGTGTAAAGATAATAAAGCCAATCAGTAAGTTTTTAGACAGTATTAACGATTAATCCTATTTTCAAAGAAGACAATTAACATTTTATCTATTTTATAAAAATGGATGAGCATAATCTGCACAGAGCAAAACATCTTCAGATATCACATATAATAATCCTGACAAAATTATATTATTAGTATACCAAGGATGTGGTTGGAATATACCAAAATTCTCTCAAGAAAAACTGTAAAGAGAGGTTGTGTTTATAGCTCAGTTGGTAGAGTGCTTGCCTTGCAAGCATAAGGTCCTGGGTTCAATCCCCAGCTCTGCAGGAAAAAAAGAAAAACTGTAAAGATGCTGGAGTAAGTTTAGAGTGAGGCCTAAACATCTGTATATTAATAAAATTCCATAGGTAATTGATGTGAACTTCTTACTGAATACCACTAACCTACAAGAAGCTAAATTCAAATTATAGAATTTACATTTTTTAAATAATTGAAATTATAACTGATAACACTGTCCTGTTGTTGGATAATACCAGACCGAACATAGCACACAGTTGTCGCATTGGCATTTCTCCAAGAATGTCCTCTTCCCACCTAGCATACAATTTCTGAAATATTTATATTAACAGTTTACCCATACAGATTCAACCTAGGGAAGGCTGAATATCTCTTCCCATCCGACAGCTCTTCCCATTCAATTCATCAGTAGTAATATTCCAAGTAAATCTCAATATATCTAGCCCTTGCATATTTTACAAAGGGAAAAGAACAAATGCACTAGGATTTTCCAAGGGCCTTCTGAGAAATCGCAAAGGTGGCCTTAGTGCAAAAGTTATCATGTAGTATTTGATTTTTCTTTTTTTTTTTTTTTTTGAAACCGGGTTTGAATTAGGGGGCACTTGGCCCTGAGCCCCACCCCCCCAGCCCTATTTTTGTTTTTTAGAGACAGGTCTCACTGAGTTGCTTAGGGCCTCGCTAAGTTGCTAAGGCTGGTTTTGAACTCGCCATCCTCCTGCCTCAGCCTCCCAAGTGCTGGGATTACAGGCGTGCCCCACCACGCCCACCTAGTATTTGATTTTTGAAAGGCAGAATATCAGAAGTTGTTGGGAGATTTGAACATCAATTTAGGTAGTATTGTGAGTTCTCAAGAATAGTACTTGGCTGCATATTTAACCAAAATGACAATAATGTATTTTTAAGTTGATGTGATTGTAAAGAACCTTGACTCTTTCCTAAGTAAGATACTTTTTTTATAAAGGATATGATAAAGTCAACATAAAGCACAGGAAATGATTCTGATAATACACAGAATTTCCACTATCTGGACCAATTACACAAAAAGCAACAGATAAGCTTTTACAACCTCTTATTAAGAACTGATGAATAATCCTAGGAATTTTTTCCATTTTAACAAAGAGAAAACCAAATTCTTTCTTTTTGCATCCATATAATATTTGAAGTTAGCTCTCCCTCTTTTTTTTTGTAGTGCTGGGGCTTGAACCCAGGACCTTTTGTACATGCTAGACAAGTGCTCTATTACTGAGCTACACCCCAGCCCCTTTTTATTTTATTTGAGACAGAGTCTCACTGAGTTTCCCAGACTAACCTGTAGCTTGAGATCCTCCTGCCTCAACCTTTTTCCCACATAGCTAGGATAATAGGTATGTACCACTATGCCCAGCCTTAAATGCTTTTAAAAAATGTTATTTAAAACCCCATGAAGCTAAACAGCTTTGAACTTGACAAATAAAATTTCCTTTTTTAATTTTTTTGGGGGGGTGGTTACTGGGGATTGAACCCAGAGGTGCTTTACCACTGAGCCACATACCCAACCCTTTTTATTTTTATTTTTTACTTTGAGACAGAGTCTCACTAAGTTGCTCAGGGCCCCCTAAGTTGCTGAGGCTAGCCTAGAACTTGCAGTCCTCCTGCCTCAGCCTCTCAAGTCACTGGGATTACAGACATGTGCCACCACACCCAGCCAACAAAATTCCCTTTTGATGAACTTCTACAGCTTTCTATATCTATACCTTTATACAGCTCTTATAGTACAATTCCTCAAAATAGAAAAGATAAACACATTCATTAACAGATTCAATGTATAGTCTCTCTGTAGCTTTTAGAAATAAAAAGAATATATAACAAAGTATGTTTAGTAATCAGTGATTCATTGTTTTGTTTTTAAAATGATTTAGGTATCTATTCAATATTCATTAACTCCAAGGTTTTAAGTTACCTGAAATTTTTGAAAATTATCTTCCAAGTTACCTATTCAACCTAAAGGTGAAAGTTTGTCAAAATAGTGATTTGATTTAATTAAACACTTCTTTATAATCTTAAACATTTAGTAGAAGAAATGCTAGTTTATTCAATCAGAAAACCTATTAAGCTGGGTGCAGTGGTGCACACCTGTAATCCCAGTGGCTTGGGAGGTTGAGGCAGGAGGATCACAAGTTCAAAGCCAGCCTCAGCAACTTAGCAAGACCCTGTCTCAAAATTAAAAATAAACAAGGTCTGGGAATGTCAGTGGTACAGCCTCCCTGTGTTCAATGCCCAGTACAAAAACAAAAAACAAACCAAAAAAAATTAAAACCTCTTTTTTTCACATTGAAAGCATTTGAGATTCAATTTCCTTAACTTCTAGTAATTTTAGGAATATTCAGTTTGTCCAAGTACTTGGAATAGAGCTCCTTTAAGAGACTGTATCAAATTTGATAATACTGTCTGGAATTAGAAGATTATTGTACACACAATGAGAGGGAAAGGCTTTTCTGAATTACAGACCTGCAGTCACACAGAGAGAAGACTTGTAGCTTCAATTATAAAATCTCAATCGTGGGTCAAACAGAAACAGAAATATAAAACTCACCAGTCTGGATATCTGCTTCCCAGTGGGAACGAAATTAGTTATTGATTTGAGCTCAAGATAGACTAAGAGAGAAATAGAAAAGACTAACGAACCAGATTCTCTGTTATCAACCACTTGACAGAAAAAGGTCTCTGTAAACCATTAATCTGTTCGCATAGATCACCAAATGGTCACAGTATGAAACAAAAGCCATCCCAGAACTCAAATGGGTACTCAGAAGGAATCAAAACCAAATGTTCCCTGTGCTGTGGTTGGACTGGAATCTGGAGCACAGGGCCAGGAGTAGGACACAGATCCCAGTCAGGAATGGAACGGCCTTTATCTGAGGGGAGCAAACAGGGATTCAAAGGTGAGCCCCAATCCTATACAAGTCCACATATCAAGACTGTGAAAGACAAACTACACTGGAAAATGAAGGAGATGATTGTATTCAGGGTATTGCTGTAGGAATGATGTTCGTTAATGAAGAACAACTCAGAGACAAAACTGAAGTTTTATTTTTTTTAAAAGGGGGAGTTATTGAAGGTGGTTAGAAATGCATGCTGTCTCAGGACATGAGAGGGCCAGTGGTCCTTTGTGGCTAGCTCTCTCTCCGAACCCAAGACAGTTCCGGAAAGTGAGGGGATTTCTCTGCTCCCTGGCAGCACAGGGCTTAGATGAAGTTCATGTTGTCAGAAAGAGATTGTGCAGATTGGGGGTTTTTTTAGCCCTGACAGACCCAGATGTTGTTAGGAAATGTTTTACTATGAATTTAGTTACTTTACTGTACATAGAGTTATTCAAGTTATGGATTACTGATTAGTCAAGTTTTCAAGAAATTGTCCATTTCATCTAAATCATGAAATTTATGAGCATAAGATATTCAGTGTATTATTATGCTTCTAAGGCACTTAAAGTCTGTTTTATTATTGTTACTTTTAATTTGGGTTTTCTTTATTTCTTATTTTTTTAATTGGTCTGTCTAGAAGTTTATCAATTTTATTGACTTTGCAAAGAACTAGCTTTTGGCTGCATTGATTTTTTTTCTCTATTTTCTTTTCTGTTTTTAATTTCACTGAGTCCTTCATTTATCATTATTTCCTGTATTCTGCTTTTTTTTTTATTTACTTATTGATTCATTGAACACAAATGGAGTACAGCTCTTGTTTCGCTGGTTGTACACAAAGTAGAGTCACACCATCTGTGCGTCCATGCATGTACACAGGGCAATGGTATCTGTCACAATTTCTGTTATGATTTTTACCCCCCCCCCCCCCCCCCCCCCCCCCCCCTCCCCCCCTCCCCCCCTTCCTCCCCTCTTCCCCCCCCCCCCCCCCCCCCCGCATTATGCATCATCATTCATTTATCAGAGAGACCATTCGGCCTTTGGATTTTTCTTTAGGCTTCTTTTGCTGTATTTCTGTTTTCTTAAGGTACAATTATAGACAATTGATTGGAGATCTTCTTTTGTAATAGGAGCATTTAAAGCTATAAATCTTCCTCTAAGCACTACTTTAGCTGTATCTTAAAATTTGAAGTATATTGTATTTTTATTTTTATCCAATTAAAAATATTTTAATTTCCTTTGTGATTTCCTTTTTATCTATAGATTATTTTTATTTTTTTATTTTTATTACAGTGCTGAGGACTAAACCTAGGACCTTATGCATGCTAGGCAAGCACTTGACCATGGAACTATATCCCCAGCCCTAAAGATTATTTTTAAGTCTGTTTTTAGATTTCCAAATATTCAAGATTTTTCTAAATATCTTTCATTGATTTCCAGTTTTATTTGAGTTCAAAGAACATATTTTATATGATTTAGTAGCTTTAAATTTGTTAACCTTACAAGTTTAAAAAAAATTTTAAAATTTGTTAAGCTTAACTTTACAGGCCAGAATATAGCTTATCTTGGTTATGTTGGATACCAATTCCATTTCAAAAGGTCATTGCCATTTCTACATAAGGAGACTAATTATGAGTCCATCCAGAACTGAGCTGAACTGGAGAGAACAGAACTGCCAAGTGTTGAAGTGATCTTTTAAGACAACAAGCCAAAATGAAAGAGTAGTCATGTGTCACTTAATGACAGGGATGCATTCTGAGAAGTGCATTGTTAGATGATTACATGGTTGTGTGAACCTCATAAAAGTGCCTTACAAAATCTAGGCTACACGCCTAGACTCTATGGGAGATAGATGATAGATAGATGATAGATAGATAGATAGATAGATAGATAGATAGATAGATAGATAGATGATACATACTTATATATCTCTCATAACCTATCACTCCTAGGGCCCTGATAAGCAAAACAATAAAAGATTAGATCAAACACTGGAGAAAATGATGCAGTCAAAAAATGTGGTAAACACAAAATACATGAAACTGGGGTCACAAAACACAGCACACTGTTCTACAGGCACATGTATGTACACCTGTATGCATATGTATAAGTAGAAAGAGTATGTGCTGAAATAATAATAAAAAGCATAGTGTGGTAAATGCATAAATCAGTAACTTGGTCATTCATCATCAGTATCAAGCATCATGCACTGTACACAATTATATTGCTAGGCTTTCATGCAACTGGCAGTGTAGTAGGTTTGTTTACATCAGCATCACCATAAACACATGACTAATGCATCACACTGTGATGTCACTACAACAATGACATTTACTGGGTGATGGGAATTTTTCAGTTCCATTGTAATCTTTTATATATATATATACACACATATAAATTGTAATATATATATTAGTAGTAGATGGACACAATACCTTTATTATTTATTTTTATGTGATGCTGAGGCTCAAACCCATGCCAGGTGAGCACTCTATCACTGAGCTACTCAACCCCAGCCCTTCATTGTAATCTTTATGGGACCACCATTGTGTATGTGCTCGTGAATTGTTCAGATCATGACTGGTAACAGCCACGCCTTTAATCACTGACTGTGACTGTGTAAGCAAGAGGCACTGGCTCCCCCAATGTTGTCCCCCAACTCAGTGAAGCAGTACCAGTCCAGGGGATGATGTATTAGTACAGATGTTGGCATTGTATCACTGCTGAGGAAGTTCTGAACAATAGGCCCAGGGTCCTGGGTAAGGAGCAGGGGGTGGGCTGGAAGTGGAAAAGCACTGGAGACTTTGGGGGAAAAGCATCTTTGAAGCTCCCTTCTTCCCCTGGATAAGGTCTCAGCGGAGTCACCTGGGGAAAGCAGACATTAACCAAACACTCTGGGCCAAGAGACTTCTGCATGGAGGCACCTGAACAAGGAGTTGCAGATCAGTGTAAGAGTTTGACTGAATCAGAGGCCCAACCCTCATGCACAACTCCCTGAGGGACTGCAGTGCACTGAATGTGCACCAAGTCTGCTGGGGGAAGGCAGGTAAAGCCTTTGCAGTGGTCAAAGCCTAAAATATCACACAAGGATTGTGTGGCAGGAGCTGGACTCCTTATTCTTTTTGGTCACCTAAGCAAGACGTAATGGTGGCCATGAGCTAAAACACTATCAGTGGGGAAAGATAGGTCGATATACTTCAAAGATGATGAGAAAGAGGTGTTTCGAGGACTGGTGTAACAGATTAGTGCCATGCATTGGGTTTCCTGGGAAGCAGACCCAAACAGAATTTAGTGCAGGATGGCTATGAGAGGGAGGGGAAGGAAGTAGCAGAGGGCAGGGGGAGAAACCCATCCATGATGCAAACCCAGCGACAGCCTTCACCAACTTCTCAGGATACCAGTGAGGTAGAATGGCCCTTCAAAGTTGCCTCAGTTTGGATCAAGACAGTTAGCCATCTCTATCCTTCCCCATCAGCCTGCCATCAGATGCAGGCCACTCCATGAATAGGTGGGGTGGCAGTGAAACCTGTCTGTCACCAACATTGCAGCTCCAGGCAATAAGCCCTCCTGAAAGGGGATCTGGGTGGTGCACCACAGGAGCAGAAGAGAGGCATCTGCCACTCCCAGGAAGTTAACTTGGATGCCTGGGAAGTGGACATGTTCACTGAGGTATGCAGTCCAAGACAGATAGACTCAGGGAGGAAGGTGCCCTGTTCAATTTGGGACATAATGGTAACTTGGGACTCAATCAACAGTGAGGTTAAGGTCCTCTCCTTCCAAGGGCCCAGGAAGCTAATTGTGCTCATCATTTTTTTTTTCTGTATTTCCTGATGCTTTGATAATGTGGGGACCTTGCTGTCCCAGAGCTACCTAATTCCTGGAAATGGCAGTCATTCACTCAGAGTGAGTCTCAAATACACACCAACCAGCTCAGGGCCTGTACCCCCAGTCACCTTCTCTGTAGATCTCTCATGTGCTAAGCCACTGTTCCTCTGCCCTAATCATCCCAGGGAAAGACCACTAGGGACAGCCCCTACAACCAAGAGCTCGATGAAATGATTCAAATTAGTCCATCCTTTTTTTTTGGTGGTGGTGCTGGGGATTGAACCAAAGGCCTTGTACATGTGAGGGAAGCACTCTACCAACTGAGCTACATTCCCAGCCCAGACTAGCCCATCTTAAACCTGTTCACTATCTCACCTTGCCTTTCCCACAGAATCCACAATAAAGGCTCTTGCCTACCTTCTTCCTGACTCCTTTTGCCATCTGATCAACTCTGATGCTTCCCCACATGATCCTGCATGTTATGCCAAGCCTCCAATTGGTAGAGATCTGAGTGTAAACTTTTTCCTTCATGACAGACATTTCCAGTTCTGTGTGTCTTAGCATCCCTGATTAAAACCCATCCTGGATACATTTAGCAGTACTAATTGCCCTGGGAGTAAATACTCAGGTGATCTTGGCTTTCCATGCTGGTACTTAGGCAACTCTTTCCCCATCAGAGTGCCTTCTGCAGTCAAGAGTGGAAAGACACTGCTGAGTGGAGTAAAGGCAACTGCAGTTGGAATGTTCTTTTTAATCCTGACTAAAGTTCTATTTTATAGAAAAGAAAAATGGCAGTTCACAGAGGTGAAGTGACTAGCAAATGGTGGTTACTTCATCCATTGGTTAAGTAGCTTAGGTTTGACTTCAGGTCTGCTTGATTTCCATGCTTGTTTTATTCTGTCAGCCCCTGATCTGAGGTCTCCAGAGAACAATGAGAAAGTTGATGCATGAAGAGGTTGTCCAAGGCAATAAGGGAAAACAAAACTAGAGTCATGCTCAGCATATCCTAGGGTGTGTAACCCAGAGCATTAGTCTCAAGGGTTTGTAGTAGTCAGCCTTGTTTTACTACAATGAACACTAAAGGCAGTTAACTTTATAAAGAAGAAAGGTTTATTTAGTCACAATTTTGGTGACTCAAGGCCCAAGATCAGTGGTACCATTTTTTTGGCCCCTGGAAAGGCAGCAGATGGCAGCACAACATGGCAGGAATGCTCATATGTGGAAGAGTTTACATTGCCAAGCAGGAAGTCAGAGAAAAACCAGGATCACAGACTGTCTGCCAAGGGCACATCCCCAGTGACTAAGGGCCCTCCATCAGGCCCCTTCTCCAGTTGTTCTACCACCTCCCAGCAGTGCCACTCTGCAGACCAACCCTTCAACCACAGTGGACCCTCGGGGGACACATTTAAATATATCCACACCTTAGTGGTGATATTGAATGGAGAAAGGAATCCATGGATCAAATAAGTTTGGAGAATGCAAGTTAAACCTCTCAGAGCCTATGATATTCTTATGTGCATTACAGAGCTCCCAAAATTCAGCTGACCAGAGAAATCTGTGTGTTTGTATGTGTGTGCAATGTGCTTGTGTGTGTTGGATGTGTATGCTGTACATGTATGTCTCTTCGCTGCCTTTCTCTGCATCAGCCTCCTTCATCTGCTTTAGAAAGCAGTGACTTCCCCAGATCCCCTGAGGCAGCTCAGAGTGTCCACGGTCAGAGGTGATAGTCTTCCCACGTAGGGAGGCCAAGTCTCTCTCATTTCAATTCCAGACCCCAGGGGAGGATCCTGGCTGCCTTACATGTATAATCACCTGGAACCTGCACAGTGTGATACCCTCTGTGAGCCGACAGATGGCGCTCCTAGAGGCGTCTACTCTCTTGTAATGAGACTAGTTTCATTTTCAAATGCTTCTAGTCTCATTTTAAAATGCTATTTATACATGTGAAGCAGAGAAGATACAGATTGCTAGAAAGCATAGCCCAGATAGGGTGCTGAGTCACTGAAAGGGAGAGGCTCCTGTGCTGGCAGTTGACTAGGATTTGAACTACACGCCTATGGAAGTAGAGCTGTTTATCCACAGGAGATAGGACAGAGCTCAGGACCCTCCACCAGCAACCGTGTGGAGCCCAGCAGAAAGCACAGAGCTGACCAGCAGGGTGTGCTATATTACATCCATGCCTCCACTTCATGTCATTCACACCTTTGCATCATTTCACATTGCAGCCATCTCCACCCAAATAGTAGGATTTTAAAGGGATTTATCTAGATGTGAGATACAGGGGGAAATAAGTGGCTTAATAATAGTTTGCAAGTCCCTGCATTCCATGGACCTCCCTTTTGCTGCCATTAGCATTCAGCAGGCTTTGAAGCATTTTCTTCTCTTCACTCCCTACATCATCAGAAGTGCCCTGGCTCATATGGCTCTAGGTGGTCTACACTGGCAGGAAAGATGGAATTCTGGGGAAGCACACTCTCAGGACTGAAAACAGCAGGGGGTTGAGCATAATTGAGCATGTTATCATTCTTCTCCTAATCCAGCGAGCTAACTCTCTTGTACTTCCTACTTGATTTTTTTTTCCGTATCCACCATGGCACACCAGTGACTAAGAACACAGCTGTTAGCCAGGCACAGTGGCACACACCTGTAATCCCAGCACTTGGGAGGCTGAGGCAGGAGGATCGCGAGTTCAAAGCCAGCCTCAGCAACTCAGCGAGGCCCTAAGCAACTCAGTGAGACCCTGTCTCTAAGTAAAATACAAAATAGGGCTGGGGATGTGGCTCAGTGGTGGAGTGCCCCTGGGTTCAATCCCCAGTACCAAAAAAAAAAAAAAAGAACACAGCTGTTGTGTGACCCATTATAGGCACTGAACTCTTTTTATGCTGTCACCCATGTACCTACCCAAGGAGCAGAGAGCCTGTGGGCCATGCTGCACTACCCAGCCCCACACACATCTGAGCTAGTCTCAGGAATAGAGCGTTGCAAGATCAGAGGGCTGCCTGACATTCCCAGGTTATGGAAGGATCTCCTCAAGAGGCAGAAATAATGATGAATTCTGTCCACTGTTCAATGATCTCCTCTTTCCAGTGTTGCTTCTCTGACAGGCCCTAGGCTGAAAACTTGCAGCCCCCAACAGTGGGCACTGTGAGCTATCAAGGCCACATTGGCTGTGGGCTTTTAATGCAAGCAGTTTGTGAATGTATAGGAAGATACGGATTAATGTTTAAAGCATCAAATCTGATTTTTAATTTTTTTAAAAGAAGTGTGTATTAGTCAGTTTTTCATCACTGTGACCAAAATATCTGATAAGAACCACTTAGAGGAGAAAAAGTTTATTTGGGCTCAGTTTCAGAGATTCAGTCCATGGTCAGCCAACTCCATTGATCTAGGCCTGATGTGACGCAGAATATCATGGCCAAGAGGTGTGGCAGAGGAAAACTACTCAGCTCATGGCATACAGGAAGCAGAGAGAAGGAGAAACCAGGGGGACAAGAGGCTCAAGGGCATGCCCCCAGCTACCCACCTTCTCCAGCTATGTCCCACCTTCCTACAGTTACCACCCAGTACAGTGGTCCTTTCAAATTAATAATCCATCCAATGGATTTATCCACCGATTAGGGTACAGGTTTCATAATCTAATAATTTCACCTCCTACATTAACACAGGAACTTTGGGGGGACACCTCATATCCAAACCATAACAATGCAGGAGACAGTGGAACATTATCAAAGATATTTGGACTTGAAAGCCACACAGACACTGGGTTTGGATCCCAGCCATGCCTCTTACTGTGACAAACTGACAAGTGATCTAATTATCTGCACTCAGATACCTCATCTGTGAAGTCAGAATTATGATTATGAGGGTTTTTCATGAGGATTAGAGGAAGCCATGTGTGTAAGGCACCTAATTTACTACCTGGCACATAGTTGATAACAAATTTTTTTAATATATATATATATTTTTAGATGTTGATGGACCTTTATTTTACTCATTTATTTGTATGCGGTGCTGAGAATCAAACCTGGTGCCTCACACATGCTAGGCAAGTGCTCTACCACTGAGCCACAACCCCAGCCCCAGTTGATAACAAATTTATGGAATGAATGGATGAGTCTCTGATAAACAGGTCAGATTAAGTTTGCTGTGAAAGAGTAGCTCTGACTGTGCCCACTGAGCGCCCATGGAACCTAGCCATCTGCCTTCACAGCTGCCAGTCTCACACAGAGACCGAAAGCCCCTCTCCCTGCATCTCTGAGGAGGCTCTTACAGGAAGAGCCCAGGGGGGACGCTCCCTGCTGACCTTGGAAGACCAGAACTCAGTTCAAGAGCTGCACTTCACTAGGCAGGGTTCCCTTCTTGGAAGCATCTCAGGCCCTGTCTCAGCATCAGGAAATTAGGATCACCTCTGAAGTGGTCCTATGTAGACACAAAGAATGAGATTGGATCTGATGTTTAGGAGATGGGAAGAATTCATTTTTGAGGTTTTAGTATTATAAAAGTATGTGTGCTACTTATAGAAACTTTAGGGAAAAAAATATCACTTGAAATATCACCATCCAGAAACAATTGCTATTGACATTTTGGTATAGATTTGGACAATATTTGTTCTCTTCGTATACATGTTTATTAACGAAATGGAGCTCATACCATGTTTTGTTTTGTGACCTATCTCCACCACAGTAATACATTGTGGGATTCTCTGGATGTCACTAAATATTCCTCATCAATATTATTTCATGACTACCTGAAAGTTCATTTGGTGGAAATGTCATGAAAGTTTTATTTGATATTCTGTTGCTGAGTACCTAGGTAGTTACTTACATTTTTTTGGTATTTTAAACAACATTGTAATGAGTATCCTTTCTCCATACTTCTTTGTATTCTTCCATGATTGTTTCCTTAACTTCTAGAAATTAATTTGCTGAGTCAAGGTACATATAAAATTTGAAGGTTTCTGATAAGTTTGAATGAGTTTTTTGCTTGTTGGTTGTTTGATGATGCTGGGGTTGAACTCAAAGCTTGATACACACCAAATACATCACTCTACCACTGAGCTACGCCTCCAACCCCTGCATGAGATTTTGATAATAGTTTTATTTACCATGTGGAATAGAATTATCCTGTTTTATGCTTTCAATAATGTATTAGAGCTTATTATGTTTATGTTAGGAAAATATACTACATAATAAATATTTTATAAAACATTTAATAGAAGCACATTATATTTTAGCATTGAACAGCATGACTGTAGTAAAAAAATTGGAGAGGAATGAATAAATATTAAAGAATAGGAAAAAATTACCTGTCATTAATCTCCCCAATTAGATCCATTCTTATGAAGATCAGTTTTAGCATGCAGTTGGCACTCATTGCCAGAAATTGGTTCCTGGACCCCTGAGGATACCAAATCCTCTGATGCTCAAGTAAGTCACTTATATGTAGTGGTTTAGTATCTGCATAGAACCTACACATATTCTCCCATGTTTTTGTTTGTTTGTTTGTTGTTTTTTGATGGTGCTGGGGATTGAACCCAGGGCCTTGTGCATGCAGGGCAAGCATTCTATCAACTGAGCCCTACCCCAGCCTTCCCATGTGTTTAAATCACATCTAGTTTACGCATAACACCCATCATAACGTAAATGCTATGTAAATCCTCATTACACTGCATTGTTTAGGGAATAATGACAAGAAAACAAGTCCATACATGTTCAGTAGAGATGCAGTTTTTTTTTCAAATATTTTGAGAAATATCAAATATTTTTGATCCATGATTGATTAAATCTGTCAGTGCAGAGCCTATAGATGTGGTAGGCCAACTGTATGCTGTCCAGGTTTTGGTTTTGGTTTTGGTCTTCTGTGCATATAGACACAGCTGAAATCTTCCTATCACTTTCCTTTGGTACTTCCACTGATGTGATTCGTGTGCAGTGTGCTAGGCTTGTCTGTCAGCTTTCTGATGACAGAGGTCGCCTCCTTGTGTCCCAGTGTCATAGAGCACTGGCATGAGCACCAGGTGTTTGCTCTTTACAGACCTTCTCTGAAAGGATTTGAGAGTCAGGAAAAGAAAAGGAGAAAGCAGTCTTATGGTCACCTGGGTGGGGAGAGATCACTCTGTAGCCAAGTCTGTCCAGGGCCCTAGGGACAGCCATGCATTTCCAGCATGTAACTCACACTGCAGCTCCTCTGAGGGCAGGGCGAAGACAGTTCCCCAGAAGCATAGCCCTTTGCCTTGCAGACCCCACCTGCACATTCACACACCTCTCTCTGGGGCTTCCTGACCTCCACTCTTTGGGTTTGCAGAGCTTTGGAAGTTTGGCAGATTCAGTAGAAAACTGTATACATAAAATGAGCTGGTGTCCTACAAACACAGTGGGAGAATTGAAAATTATTTTGAGAAACATATTCTGAATAGCCAGGGGTTAAATGGTAAACCATTTTGCTTTATCACTTTTGTATATGCATTCTAACTCCTTTGAATCCATTTCTCCCCTGCCCCCACTGCCTCACTTTTTAATTAGGTCTAAAGACATTGATTTATTTTTTGTTCTTTGCTGATTAGTATCAGCAGATTCTGAAAAAGGCTTTGCAATGTAATTGACATGGCTTCACTTCAAAGTTGGTCCAACTGAGGTCAAGTCTTGGCTCTGACCCTGGTGAACAGCCCTGGTGTGTAGCCTCCAGTAGTTGTCTAACTGGAGCCTTAATTTTCTCATCTGTGAAGCAGGACTAACCATAACTCCCATTAAATGAGCTATGAAGCCGGGCGCAGTGGCACACGCCTGTAATCCCAGCACTTGGGAGGCTGAGGCAGGAGGATCGCGAGTTCAAAGCCAGCCTCAGCAATTTAGTGAGGCCCCAAGCAACTCAGTGAGACCCTGTCTCTAAATAAAATACAATATAGGGCTGGGGATGTGGCTCAGTGGTGGAGTGCCCCTGGGTTCAGTACCCAGTACCCCCCAAAAAATAAATAAAATAAAATAAAAGTTTCTAATATTTGGGACATAGTAGATGCTTAATCAGTGTTTATTCTTTTCTCTGGCTCTCCCCAAGGACCATCACTGATGGCTGTGACCTTAGACTGAGGTCATCATTTCATGTCTGTGGGTGGAAGCTGTGGGTGGAAAAGGTATAGGAAATTAGCCCACATTACTTAATGATCTGGGGATTGTAACTGAAGTGAAGGTTTTTAACAAATTTTTAATAACAGTTTTATTTTCTATATTTTTTCTAATAAAAATTGACTATCAAAAATTTAGACTTCTTTGTAATTAGCCCAATTCCATTTCTTTTTTAAATCTCTATGGTGAAGGAGAAAAATATGTCTTGGAAACTGTTTAATCACGTGTAAAGCATTTTTGGGTAGAGGCGTCTTGGGTATTGGTAAAAAGGGGGAAAAGAATTTAAAAATTCATCAATCTGACATTTAACAGGGCAAGATTCCATGAGTTATCTGTTAAAATCAAGATTTAATTTCTCCTCGTTAGCTTCTTGATAAGTTTACAGCCCCAGGAGCTGTGGTTCAACTGCATTGTGTGCATTTGTAAAGACAAAATTACAACTTCCAGTTCTATAAGATGGTGAACTAACATTAAAAACTGTCCTGCTAGATAAAGTACAATTACCTTAACTGTATAGCCGACTCTCTGAAGCTATCTCCTTAGTCAGCTGTTGTCATAATAATACTTGAGGTAATCACCTTAAAAAGGACAGGTTCATTTTGGCTCCCAGTTTCAGAGGTTTCAGCCCATGGTTGGCTGCCCTGTTGTTTGGGGCCTATGATAAGGCCTCACATCATGGTGGGAATGCATGGGCAGAGGAAGCTTCTCAGCTCATGGTGGCAAAAAAGCAAATTAGGGGGAGGGGTCCCAGTATTCCCTTCAAGGGATACCACCAATGACCTAACTTCCTTCCACTAGACCCCACCTCGCAAAGGTTCCACCACCTCCCCCGTGTGCCACAGGCTGGTGACCCAGCTTTTAAGATCCAAAGACCAGCAATATCACTATACTGTATCCTAGTTTTCATTGTTTCTGCTGAAAAATCAGCTGTTCTTCTAATGTCTCCACCTTTAAAGTCAGTCTGTCTTTTCCTCAGATTATTTGTAATATACCTTCTTGGTTTTCAGCAGTGTTAGGGATGTGACCACATGTGGATTTTGTTTAATTTTTCTCAGCTTATGGTTCATAGAGCTTCAGGCTTGATGTCTATCACCCATTTTAGAAATTTCCCAGCCATTTTCTTCAAGTATTGCTTCCAGAAAATTCCACCTCTCTCATCTTTGGGGACTGTAATTATTTGTAGACCATCTCAGTGAATTTGTAGTGTCTCTCAAATGCTCTTCTATGCTTGCCGTTTTTTTCTCTCTATTTACTCTGAGTATTTTTGTCTGACCTGTCTGCTCTATTCAGTTGTATGCAGTTTGTTATTAAACACATTGCAGTCTTTGATTCCAATAACTGTTTTCTTTTTCAGTTGTAATGCTTGTATTTGTTTCTTTTTCTAATTTTCACTTCTCATCTTGTCTCTTACCTCTTGAACCCAGAAGCACATTAATTTTAAGAACTGTATCTAGTGACTCCATTACCTGGCATTCCTAGGCATCTGTAAGTCCTGAAGTTATTTATTTTGTTCATGTTACCTCCCCTCCATATGTGCCTAGTTATATTTTATTTATTGATGAACAGAGTATTTGCAGAATACTTTATAGAAATTTTTGGCTTAGGATGACATTTTCTTTCTCCAGAGAGGATTTCTGCCAAGTAACTCTGGGAACAGGTAATTAGGGTTACTTGTTTTCAATTTCAAACTACTCAAAGCTGAACCAAGAGCCTATCTATTTATAATCTATCCATACTCCCAGCTTGCAACCCTAACACATAGCCATGCTTTCACCCCTTCCCCTTTTGGGGCTCTTGCATACAGTTCCTTTCCCTGTAGGAGTGGTTCAAAGTATTATTCATGCTGTCAACCTGTCTCTCTTTTATAAGTAAGGTAGCATAAACACTTGGTTTACAAAACCTTAACTTTTGTTTTCCTCTATAGCCCAACCTGGTGTCTTCAAGCACCTGTGTTTTATATTTTGTCTACTTTTTCTAATTGTTCTCCATGAGGGAATTTTTTAAATTATTGGCTGCCATTACCAGAAGCAGAAGTCTGGTATCTTTATATTTTTAAGATCTGCCTGTGTTGCTGTGTATATTTCAGTCCTTTGATTCTCAGTGTAGTCGCTTACCTTTAATTCCAGTGATAAATACCTAGAATGCCTTCCACTGTCTACTTCACATTCACTCCAACAACAACAAAAATGGAGTGCTGTGAATGGCCCCATATGAACTGTGAGGATACTTGGGGGACATGTATTGAGGAAGAGACTGGGCCATGAGGAGTATCTTTCTTTAATTAACTACCACCAGATGACTTTCCCAAAATGGTTGAATTGTATTCCTTTCACCAACAGTGTAAGACTTCCTGTGCTTCACACCATCACCAAACCCTAGAATAATCCAGCTTTCTAATTTTCCTTGGGTCTAATGTATATATGTCATAATTTTAATTTTCATTTCTCTAATTCAGATTTGGGTTTCTGTCTTTTCTCTTACTGATTTGAAAGATTTCCTTTCATATTTTAAATATTATCCCTTGTTGGATATAAATTTTGCAAATGTTTTCTCACAGTCTGTCATCTAGCTCCATCTCATCCATAACATCTTTTACTGAATAAAAATTAGTCATCAATCAATATTGTTGGTTTATGGCTTGTGCAGTGTGCTGCTACTTAAGAAATCATTCACTGCCTTTATTTCTCTTACATGATGAACTTTTTTCCCTTTTGTTTATAAGTTCTTAAATTCTATGTAGTCCAGTCTTGTGTGTTTGACAGAGATTCAGGTTCCTGATGGTAACTATTGACACTCTGTCCTTTCCCTCTTGCCTGTGGCACTATCTTTTCTTTTTTTTTTTTTTTTTTTTTTTGGAACTGGGGATTGAACCCAGGGGCACTTGGCCACTGAGCCACATCCCCAGCCCTATTTTGCATTTTATTTAGAGACAGGGTCTCACTGGGTTGCTTAGGGCCTTGCTAAGTTGCTGAGGCTGGTTTTGAACTCGAGATCCTCCTGCCTCAGCCTCCGAGTCGCTGGGATTACAGGCGTGGGCCACCGCACCCGGCTCTGTGGCACTATCTTTACCAAAGATTAAGTTTCCCGATGTTATTCTGAGCTTTCTATTATGTTCCATTGGTTCTTTTCTTTGGCTACACTTTTTTTATTTCTATTTTGTATATACCCATTTATTCCATTTTTAAAGATATTTTTGTTTTTTCAGGTTGATTTACCTACTTTTGGTCCTTTATTTTTTTCTTTATTCATTGTAAAGTAAGTTTGTTACATTTCTCAAAGACCCTAAAATTTTTGTTAGACTTTCACTGAATGTGCAGATTAATTACTAAATGATTAATATCTTTAAGTTATCTGAAAGCATGGATTCTTTGATTATTCACATCATCTTCTATTTATTAGAATTTCAAAATGTCTGTAGAGGTATTTGATAATTTCTTGTTAATTTCTAGGTATTGTAAGGGTTTTGTTGTTGATTGGCTCATTTTGATATTGTGTATGCTTTTTATTATATATTCTATCAAGATGTTAGTACTAGTATAGAAAAGCTTTGTTTTCCACGTCTTGCTAAACTATCTTATTCTCAAAGTTTGTCTGATGCTTCTGTTATGTATTTTTTCTAGGTAGATGATTAGATCCTTTCTAAGTTGTGACCTTTTTTTCTTCTCAAACCAGCATCTCCAGCTCCCTTGTAAACAGTCTCAGGGATAACTAGCATCCTTGTCTTATTTCCTGTCTTAAAGCAAACACATCTAAACTTTCTCCATCAGAGTGTGCTATGAATTTTGGCAGATAACCTTTACTAAGTTAAGAAAGTTTCTTTCCAGATTGACCAGTTCTAGTCCTAACTTTACAAGTTCAAAGCTAAGTAATGTGTACATATGCCTTATTCTCAGTTTTTATAATGGTCTAGGCTATTTTCATACTTGTTTTGGAAACTCAGATTTATTACCAAATGATTGCTCTATTCAGGAATAGTTTGTCATGCAGATTTCATGTTTGCGTATGTGAGGTTTCATCCACAAGGAATACTAAACAAATGCAGAAAGCTACTCAGTGTAATCAGAGCTGAACAGGAATGCACAGGCACATCCCTCCGACAGCTACCAGCCACCTCCGTTCGTTGCATGTGCTGTGAGCCATGTCATCCACATAACTCCCCTCTGATTTCAGGTAGACTTCCTTCTTCCGCTTCACAGTAACTTATAAACTGAAGCCCTTCTGACATCCACTTATACAAGCAAATCATAGGTCTTTTTCATTGTAGGAGCCATATTTATTACAGTATTTATATATTTCCTAACCGTTTAACACGTGAAAAACTGTGCTACCATTTTTTAAATTAATAGACTTTTTAATATGTGAGCAGTTTTAGGTTTACAGAAAAATGGAGTATAAAGTATAAAGTTCCTATATACTTCCTACTGTGTCCCCTAGTTTCCCCTATTATAAGTGTTCTGCATTAAGGTGAAGCATTGGTTACAATAGATGAATCAATATTGATACCTTGTTACTAATCAAAGTCCATAGCTTATATTAGTGTTTATTCTGTGTGTTGTACCTTCTAAAGGATTTGACCAATATATAATGACATTTGTGTACCAGTATGGCATCAGACCAAGTAGTTTCTCTGCCCTAAAATTTTTCTGGATTCCACTTGTTCATCCTGAACCTTCGACAGCCACTAAGATTTTTACAGCTCTCCACAGTTTTCCCTTTTTGATAATATCATGTATTTGGAATCATGTAGGACATTCCCTTTTCAGACTGACTTCTTTCACCTACCAGTATGCAGTTGAGTTTCCTCCATGCCTTTTCACTGCTGCATAACAATTTTTTTTCTTTTTTCTTTTTCTTTTTTTGTTTGTTTGTTTGTTTGTTTTGTTTTGTTTTGTTTTGGTACTGGGGATTGAACTCAGGGGCACACAACCACTTAGCCACATCCCTAGCCCTGTTTTGAATTTTATTTAGAGACAGGCTCTCACTGTGTTGCATAGCACCTTGCTTTTTGCTGAGGCTGGCTTTGAACTCTTCTTAATCCTCCTGCCTCAGCCTCCCAAATTGCTGGGATTACAGGTGTGCATCACCACGCCCGGCCCAATTTATTTTTGTTGTTGAATGAATAATTTCCCATTGTTTGGATGTACCATGATTCATTTATCAATTCACCTTTGAAAGATATCTTGGTTGCTTTCAAGTTTGGGTAATTATGAAAAAAGCTGATAAACATTTGTATACAAATTTTTCTATGGGCATGTTTTTAACTTATGTGGGTAAGTACCAAGGAGTGTGATTGCTGAATAGTAATAAGAGTGTATCAGAAACTTGTCAAACTGTCTTCTGAAGGGGCTGTGCCGTTTTGCATTCCCAGCAGCAATAAATGTGAGTCCCGTTGCTCTGCTTCCTTGACAGCTTTGGTATGTTTTGGAGTTAACCATTCTCATAGGTGTACAGTAGCATCTCATGGTTTTAACTTGCCTTTCCCTAATGACGGATGATGTGGGTCATTTCTTATGCTTATCTGTCATCTGTGTATCTTTTTGGTGAGAAGTCTATTTGGATATTTTGCCCATTTCTTAATTAGGATGTTTTCTTATTAAAGAACTTTACAACTTTGTATCTTTCTGGATTCTGCCTTTATCATGTATGAGTTTTGTGAATCTTTCCTCCCAGTCTAGCTTTTCTTTTCATTCTTTTAATATGTGTTAAGGTTTGGATGTGGCTTGTCCCCCAAGGACTTATGTGTTGGGGGACAGTTCCTCACTGTGGTGATATTGAGGTGGTGGGAACTTCAAGAAAGGTGTCCTAATGGAAGGTAGTGAGGTCACTGGGGATGTACTCTCCAAAGAGATGAAGGCAGTTCTTGTGGGACTCTGTTAGTTCCCATGAGAGAAAGTTAGGATGAAAAGGCAAGACTGACCCTTCCTCCACTCTATGGCTTCCTGTTTTGCCATGTGATGGCTCTTATAGGCACTCCTACCATTGTGATGCCACCAACCCTGAGGCCTTCAGAGAACCAAAGCAGTACAGTGGCCCAGTATAGACTGTCAGCCTTCAAAACTAGATGAAGTTCCCAGACTCAGTTATTTTGTTATAGCAATAAAAAAATGGGCTAGTACAATGGGCTACCATTCTTTTTTTTTTTTTTTTTTTTTTTTTTTTTTCGGTGCTGGGAATTGAACCCAGGGCCTTGTGCTTGCAAGGCAAGCACTTTACCAACTGAGTTATATCCCCAGTCCTGGGTTACCATTCTTAATAGACTTTTTTTTGTTGTTGTTAATTCTGTTACTAACCAAGTTATTGAGTGTTGTTCTACTAACCCCATTTTTCCAAAATTTTGGAGCTATTATGGCATGATTTTATGTAGCTTGGTAGTTTTTAGAAAACTATTGATTGCATTACATCATGACCACCCAAATTTGGGGATCTCTATAATAAAAGGTTTTAATTTTTATTTTATTTTATCTTATTTTATTTTATTTGGTACCAAGGATTGAACCCAAGGGCGCTTAACCACTGAGCAACATCCCCAGCCCTTTTTAATTTTTTTTTTTAATTTTGAGACAGGATCTCACTAGGTTACATACAGTCTCACTAAGTTGCTGAAACTGGCTTCAAACCTGTGATCCTCCTGCTTCAGCCTCCCAAGCCCCTGGGATTACAGGTATACACCACCACACCTGGCTAAAAGGTTTTACTTTTTTAAAAAAATAAAAGTATAAAAAACTGAAAGAAAAAAAACCTTCTCTTTTACTGACATTTTATTTTTATTTTTTGTAACTAGGCATTAAGCATTTTAAAATTCTTTTTCATTATTCACTGAAACATACTTTATTTCTCCTTTTTTCTATTATTGTGGTGAGCTTCATTGATAGATTATCTCCTATAGAAACAAATTTTGCATTTCTGCATAACCCCTATTTAACCATGGTACATTATTTGAAATGCAGTGTTAAATTTGATTAGCTAATTTTTTAATAGAGGTGTTTGCATCTACTTTCATAAGTGAAATGGGAATCCGAGTTTTCTTTTGTTGTGTTTCCATATCAGGTTTTTTTTTTTTTTTTTTTGAACCAGGGATTGAACTCAGGGACACTCAGCCACTGAGCCACATCCCCAGCCCTATTTTGTATTTTTTTTTTATTTAGAGACAGGGTCTCACTGAGTTGTTAAGGGCCTCGCTAAGTTGCTGAGGCTGGCTTTGAACTTGCGATCCTCCTGACTCAGCCTCCCAAGTCGCTTGGATTACAGGCGTGCGTCACCACACCCGGCCTCCATATCAGGTTTTAAAATACGGAAAACAACTAACCTCAAATTGGGCCCTTTTTTGTTTGTTTGTTTGTTTTCTGAAAAAACTTGTAAAGATATGAATGAACTGTTCTTTAAAAGATTGGTAACCTCCTATACAAAACTATCCGAGCAAAGGAATTTAGGGAGGAAACTTTTTTTTACTACTATTGTATGTCCTAAGTCTTTGCTTAAATTTTCTCTTATGCCGATTTTGCCATTTAGTGTACATTTTTATAAATTAATTCATTTTATCTAGGCTTTTGAATTTAGAGTTGAATGCTAGCCATAAGTTTGAAAAACATTAAAATTTAAACCTGTTCTTCAGAAGACTCTCTAAGCAATGTGCCTTCTCACAGAATGTGAAGCAGTAGTGGATTCAGTGGACTTTAGTAGACTAAGTCACAAACTAAGAAATCGATTTATACTCTTTTAAATGGCAAAGGATTAGTGTCTACGTTGGTTTTATGCTGCTGTAAGGGAGTATTTGAGATGGGTAATTTAGAAAGAACAGATTTATTTCCTACAGTTGAAGGCTGGGAAGTTCAAGGTCAAGGGGCTCTTATCTGGCAAGGGCCTTCTTGCTGTATCATCAGAGCGGAAGGCAGCAGGACAAGACAGCACACACAAGAGAGAGCCAAAGGGAGCCAAAATCATCCTGTCTCAGGAACCCACAGCCACAACAATTAACCTACTCCTATGATGACAGCATTAATTATTCATGAGGGCAGAGCTAATGGATGACTGGATCCCCTCTTCAAGGTCCCACTTTTCAATACTATTGCATTGGGAATTGAGTTTCCAACACATGAACTTTGGGGGATACATCCAAACCATAGCAATTAGTATAATGATTATAAATGAAGAACTTCTAAAGATGAAGAAGAGGAAGACAGATAACATATGGATCAGGATGGTGGTGCATGCCTATAATTTCAGCAACTTGGGAGGCTGAGGCAGGAGGATCACAAGTTTTGAGTATAGCCTCGGTAACTTAGTGAGATCCTCAGCAACTTAGCAAGATCCTGTCTCAAAATTAAAAATGAAAAGGACTGGGGATGTAGCTCAGTGGCTTAATCCCCAGGACCAAGAAGGAAAAAAAATGGGCATATGATGTGAATAGGCTAATCTTAAGAGAAACAAAAATAATACATATATGAATAAATGGTCAGCCTCACTGCTAATTAAGAGAAACAAAAGAAACATTTGACACCCTTCAAATTAGCAGATACTTTTTAAAAATATTTTTATGTGTTCTTTTTTAGTTATATATGACAGTAGAATGTATTTTGACACATTATACATACATGGAGTATAGCTTCCCATTTTTGTGGTTGTACATGATATGGAGTTACACTGGTTGTGTATTCAAACATGAACTTAGGAAACTTATGTCTGATTCATTTTACTGTCTTCCATTACCATCTCTCCTCCCTTCCCCCTACTCCCCTTTTCCAATCTGGTGAACCTCCACTCCCCCACACACACACCTATTGTGGGCCAGCATCTGGATATCAGAGAGAATATTCAGCCTTTTTTTTTCTTTTTGGTACCGGGGTTTGAACTCGGGTACTTGACCACTGAGCCACATCCCCAGTCCTATTTTGTATTTTATTTAGAGGCAGGGTCTCACTGAGTTGCTTAGGGCCTCGCAAAGTTGCTGAGCTGGCTTTGAACTCACAATCCTCCTGCCTCAGCCTCCCAAGCCTCTGGGATCACAGATGTGAGCCACCGCGCCCGGCAATATTCTTTAGCCTTTGTTTTGTGGGGGATTGGCTTATATCACTTACCATGATAGTCTCCATTTCCATCCATTTACTGGCAACCGCCATAATTTCATTCTTCTATATAACTAAGTAACATTCCATTGTGTATATGTGCTGCATTTTTCTTATCCATTCATCTGTTGAAAGGCACCTCAGTTGGTTCCATAGGTTAACTATTGTGAATTGAGCTGCTATGAACATTGATGTGGCTGCATCACTATAGTGGACTGATTTTAAGTCCTTTGGGTGTATGCTGAGGAGTGGGCTAACTGAGTCTGGTGGTTCCATTCCAAGTTTTTTGAGGAATTTTCATACTACTTTTCAGAGTGTTTACACCAATTTGCAGTCCCACCAGCAATGTATGAGTGTACCTTTTCCCCCACATCAACACCAACATTTTTTGTTACTTATATTCTTGATGATTGAAATGGGCAGATGCTTTTAAGTGTGGACTCCAGGTATTGGTAAGAATGATCAGGGTCAGGAATTCTTATAAACTGTGGGTAGTATAAATTTATACAGACACTTTGGGGATTAGTTTGGCAATATTCAGTAAAGTTGAAGACGATTGTGTATCCTATATAAACTCTTCAGGGTGTTGTGAAGGGTCAAATGTGCACCAATTGATGCTTTTGGAACTATTCTATATATTAATGAGTTTTGGTTGTACCCAAGAAACCTTTAGAAAGATGCATGTAATCTACAAAACACAAATAACATTATTCATAACAATAACCCTTTGGATATATACATATTTAGTAAGATTATAGGAAATGCATGAGAATGGTACAGAATGATTTAATAGTTCAGTGATTATCCTTCAGAAAGGCAGCTAGGGAGCTAGTAAGAGGGACAAGACCTCAGCTCTACCCAGAATGTTTCGGGAGATCAGTAGCAAATATGAAAAATGTTGGCACTTGTTTAATTTTTATGATGTCTATATAAGAATACCTTCTGTTCTATTTTCTACCCTGTTTGTATGTTTTGTTTATTTTACTGAGCATCTACTATCTGTCAGACTCTGTTCCGTATGCTTGGAATGCAGTAGTGAGAAAGATTTATAAAATGTTCTGTCCTTGTGGAGTTAATAGAGCTTAAAATGTTTCAACATTTAAAATTTTAATGTTTAAAATAAGTTTTTGAGAAGATTACTTTGGGAACAATTCTATCTATAAATCTTTGATTGCACCATCCCATTTCATGTTTCTTTATTCCTGGAATTAGGTGCTTATAAAGCTGTGGGGAAGAAGGTTGTCTGCTCTTTGTAAAATCATCCTTGAATGATGGAATGAATAGCCTGAAAAAACAGTTATAACACCTCTTATATTAGATTTTCGGCATTATTGGTTTACATGTCTAAGTTGGTAGAATGAACATTTCGGCCCTATAGTTTTGTGGGTAGTCACCTGTGGAGAACTGTTTCAATGAATAAATACAAATGGCTTCTAATGACTTCATTTACTGTCTGCATCCTAATGACTCTAACTCTATGCAAGACACCAGGATAGGGGCCATGGGAGACCAGAGAGCAGCAAGTCAAGATCTCTGCATTTGGAGGTCCTGCAGTGTCTTCGGGGTTTAGGCAGTGCTGGTAGCAATGGCCTTGATGATAGACATTTGCTGTTCTGCCTTAGGCGTCAATTGTCTGCAGCACTGGAAGGTGGGGAGGCTGGGGAACTAAGGACTGCCATGCACAACAGTCTGTACCCAGAGGTCCAGGTTGTGCTTTCAAACATGACCACTCTGAGCCTCACTGTCTGATTTATACAACAATGGCAATTGCTATTTCCCCTGTCTTTGTATTAAGTGAAATGATACATACGGAAATTGCTGGTGCATCATGACCTCTCAGTAGGTGCCTCTTTCTCCTTTTTCGAGCATGAGAGTCATCTGTCATCATTTCTGCAGTATTCTCTGCAGCTCCTCTAAGAAGTGCTGGCCACAGCAGGTATTCAGTAAGTACAGTTCATTGGGTCTCCAGAAGTGCTAGGCTGAATTGGCACAGCGGGTGAATGAAAAGTCTAGAAGCCACTCTGTCCAGACTTACTGGGCCAATGAGAAAGGAGATGGCCCACCAGCCTGTGAGGTCTGCCTGCCCTGGAAGCTCTCATGTAGGGATATTTTTATTTTTCTCGTTTTTGCTCCAGCAGTCTGTCTTTCTTTGGATAGTATGTGACAGCAGTTGCTCGAACAATACCAAAATGCACTGACATTGATGAAAAATACTATCTGACAGCCTAGCATAGATGTTCAAATCAGCACAGCTCTGTCCCCTGATGGCTTCCAGATCAGTCTTTTGGGAAGTAGGCATTTATGAAATTGATGGGCTTAATTAAAAATAACTAGGATACCTGGGCAATAATAATTTGGAAGCATTTCTGGAGCCCCTCTCAGGAAGTTTTCCCCAAAATAGATTTTTTTAAAATCCCAAAGCCTTCAAAAACCAAGAGTATCTTTGTTGGAGGGCCAGCAGGAAGGGGATCTTCACCCCACAAAGTTGGCAAATATCCAGGCAGGCTATCCTGACCACTTGGGTAAACAAGGGCCCAGTGTAGTTCAAGTTCTGGCACACCTTTGTATCAAAGTATCTTTGTTAGTTTTCTTTTTCTTTTTCTTTCTTTCTATTTTGGTATTGGGGATTGAACCCAGGGGTATTTTACCTCTGAGCTGCTTCTCCAGTCCTTCTTATTTTTATTTTTTATTTTGAGACAGGGTCTTACTGAGTTGCTGAGGCTGACCTCAAACTTGAGATTCTCCTGTCTCAGCCTCCCAAGTCACTGGGATTACAGCTGTTCACCACCACACCCAGCAGTTTTCTTTTAATTAACATCTGATATTTGTACACATTTATGGAGCACAATGTGATATTTCAATACATGTATATATTTGGTAATGATCAAACTAGAGTAATTAATATATCTGTTATCTCAAACTTATTGCTTTATGGTGAAACACTGAGAATTCTCACTTCTAGCTATATTGAAATATATATTATTATTTTCTATCATTGCCCTCTTCTGCAATAGAACACCAGAATCAATTCCTCCTGTCTAATTTTGTACCCACTGACCAAGGAGTAGACCTAAGAGACATCTACACAACATTCCATCCAACAGCTGCAGAATACACATTCTTCTCAACAACACATTGAACATTCTCCTAGAGAGCTCATACGGTAGTCCACAAAGCAAGTTCCAATGAATTTTTTAAAATTGAAATCATATCAAATATCTTTTCTGACTACAATGTAGTAAAACTGGAGTTCAATAACAAGAAGAACCTTGGAAACCATATAAACACATGGAAATTGAACAACATGCTCCTGAACAACTGAAGGGTCAATGAAGAAATTAGAGGAATTTTACATTTTTCTTGAGACACATGGCAACACAACATACCAAGACCTATGAGATGGAGCAAAAGCAATGCTAAGAGGGAAGTTTATAGCGATTAATGTCTACATAAAAAATAGAAGCGAGCAACTTACTGGTATACCTCAAAGTACTAGAAAGACAAGAACAAACCAGATCTTCTGAAGTATGTCTGTACTTTGTCTTTTTTCCTCAGAATAAGGAGAAGGACACAGGGAAGTAAGTGGGATGGCCAAGTCCACTCAGTGGCAGAGTTCACCCATCCTGGTCATGCCCTCAGGTCTGGCCTTGATTGGCCTTCCAGGCCTCCTTCTGAGCCCTGCCTCCCTGATATGTGTCCTAGACCATATACACACACCACCTTTCCCCCAAGGGTCATCTCGATCCAACCCAGACCCATACAGAACCCAGAACTAGGTCTCTATGTTAACGAAAAAATGAAGAAAAGTCTATTGTAGCCTGAGGACATGCATATTTTAGTCAAGGTGGTCTAGCATAATGTCTCCATCTTTTTATTTAGTCCAGTGTCAGCAAAAGGTTTGTGTATTGGTTTGTGGTTGCCCTGTGGAGGGTACTGTGCCATGTAGCCACCAGCTTGAAAAGAGCTTTGGGGCCTTGTGTCATTTCCATCATGGCCAGGTAGGAATCATGGAGAAGTGCAGCTCAAGGTGAGGCACTGCAGGCCATCAATAGTGTGGAGTGTTCATTTGGAATCCCAAACCAACAGCAGAACAGCTGCCTCCCCTCCTGTGTTCATGGTCCTCCGTGGGGCACCCACACTTAGCCCACACTTTTTCCCACATGGGTAGAGTTGTAGCCTTATTCTATGATGAGGTTCACTTCTAGGATTTGTCTACCTGTGTCTGAGGTGATAAGTGAGATTTCTGTATGTTCATAAAAGCTGGGACCCTGGAGATGGTTCCAAGGGCCAGGTTCCAGTCTTTCCAGTCCAAGAGACAATGGCTTTTCCCTGGCTCCTAGTGCAGATAACTTGCAGGAGCTGACCTATGCACCCAGACATGTGAGAAAAGAAATAGGGAAGCCATTCAGGGACGCCTCAAAGATCCTGGTGGTAAGGCTGCTTGGGGAGTTTAAGGGTGATGTGTCAGTGACCTACACTGCTTAATGGCTTCCCAGGGGAAATGTATAGAGGTGCCTGTGTAGTAAGTAGAATTTTCAGGATGTCCCTCCAAGACCCTCACCCCCTGATCATTGAGTTGGATTCAAGTCTAGGGACTGCTGGAAAGGGAACTTACAGATGGCATTGAGCTCACCATCGGTTGACCTTAAAGTAAAGATATTGTTTGGGATTTTTAAGCTATACCCAGCATAACCCCAGGAGCCCTTAAAAGCAAAAGAACTCAGAAGAAAAAACCAGAAAGGTATATCAGAAAAGAGAAGGGAGAAATATTCAAAGTCTAAGAACTCAACCCACCCTTTTGGGCTCAGAAGATGCAGGAAGGGGTCCAACATCCCAGGAACCTTGGCCTCCTCTAGAAGACAATTCAGCCCCTTGCAGAACAGGGCAAATCCAGGAATTGAGGATCTCAATCCTTATGGAACTGAATTCTGCCTGTAATCTGAATGAGTTTGGAAGTGGATTTATCCCCAGAGCTTCTAGCAAGGGTCACAGCCCTGAGAACACCTCAATTTAGGCTCTGAGTGACTCTTAAGCAAAAACAAGCAGAGCCACACTATACCTGACCTTTTGACCTACGGAAATGTATGTATGAAGTTAGTGGTCATTTATTCAATAGCTGTAAGAAAACTAACTTATGTACCCTTTCCCATTCCAAGCAGCTGCTTCAGAAGCTGGCTGCCCTATCAGCCATTGATGAGAGTCTGTCACCTGATAGAGAAAAGACACATCAAATTCACCCAGGAAATATTTGTCTGCTATTTATTAATTTGGAAATGGGGAGAAATTTTGCATTTTTAATGATGGGTTCCCCCATCTTCTCAAAGAGGAAATCTTCCAGTACTTGAGGGTCTTTTACACTGTAGGATCCTATACTCAATCCATCTGTTCCCATAGGAATGTGGAGTGGAAATCTTAAGTAAAGAGCAAATCCAACAAGGCCACACATCCAAGCACATACACCTAGAACTGGGTGCTGAGAATTTATCTAAAAAGTTGCTACTCTGTAAAAGAACAAGCTCCAAATCATCAGCTAAGTCTGAAAGATAAAGAGGGGCCAAAAGTAAGTCAGTTGGTCCTGCTGAGAAGAACTGGGGTGTTTATAAGGAGTCAAAAAGTAGAGTGTGAATTGGTCTTCAAAGTGGTTTAGGGACCAAGGCAAAGTTGTTCAGGCACTTGGGGATCTCACAACCAAGAAAGGGAAACAATGACACACATCTAACACTAAATTATAAGATATGCAATGTATTGAATGCTATAAACTTGCAGAATAAATGCTAATTGAAAGGATTCAGCAAAGAGTAAATGTATTTGTCATGGTAACTAATAACATGAATGATAGCTGACATTTATGGAGGAATTACTATGGGATGAGAACTTCATAGTCCTCTACCTGGAACTTTTCATTCAGTCCTCACAAAACTCTATAAGGTAGGCATCATTATTAACCCTATTGTCCCCAGCCCCACAAGTCTATTCTGCTCTGCTTCTCAGTCCCTGTGTTTGAAATCAGCAAAGGCCTGAAAGGGAAAATGGCCAAGATGTTGATTATACCTCCCTAGTTTCTCTTATTCTAGATCTTAGCCCTGCAGTTCCCCTTCTCCTTAGCCCATTTAGTTCCAAGTTTTCAATTGATTATTTCAAACATACCATAAGTGGTGTATTTGTTGTTCAATCTTAAATTTGTATAGATGTTCCATGTCTGGAATACTGGGACAAACATATTTATTACTTTTAATTCAAATTTTAAAGATGTTCTTTCTATTCTTTAAAAGCTAGGGTATTTTCTTTCAGTTATTTAACTTATTCTTCAGAAATATTCATTTTAAAATATAAATATATTTACTACTTTTTCTGATTGTGAACATAATACAAATAATCCCTGACTTGTGATGATGCAACTTAAAATTTTTCAACTTTAAGATGGTGCAGATTGGGCTGGAGGTGTGGCTCAGTGGTAGAATGCTTGCCTAGCATGCATGAGGCCCTGGGTTCAATACCTAGCGAAAGAAAAAAGATAGTGCAGATGCAATATTCATTGAGCTGGAACCATATTTTGAATTTAGGATTTTGATCTTCTCCACAGATAGCGGTACAGTCCTCTTTGGTGATTCTAGACAGAGGCAGTAATCTCTAGTTCCCAGTCAGCCTTGCAATCATCCATGAAGGTAAACAACTAATATATTATAGTATACTATATTGCTTAACTAGGATATTGGGAAGATTAGGTGCACTAAGTGCATTTTTGACTTATAATATTTTCAAACTATTTTAAATGGGTTATCAAGATATAATATCATCCTAAGTGAAGGAGCAAATTCAAATTAAAGTCAAAATTGACCTGAAAAAATAGATACTGTTAACAAGTTAATACATAGCCTTCTATATATGTATTCTTCCATTTTTTGTCTTTTCATTTTTTTAATAAATAGTCACTCTCTACATATTGGTTTGTAACCTACTTTTTATTCAATAATATGTTTTTAGTGACTTTCTGTTTTAATACATAGAGAGTTAAATCACCATTTTGAATTGGCTGCATGGACTTCATTATTTAAATGAAACAATTTTATTTTAATAGTCATCTAATAATATACATTTAGTTTGTCTCTAATTTTTTAATATCATTAATGTTTGCACCAATATACTTACAAATACATAGTTTATACATCATTTGCTTTCAATGAGGTCCTTAAGGTAGAAAAAATTCATCAACATATTTATTCTTTGTAAAACTTTCCTTGAAATGTAATTTTCTTACATACATAAAAGTGTGCCAGTAGTAAGTACATGGCTTGTCATGGAAACACTACACGTTTCACAAAGTAAAACATGCCCGTGCAACCAATACCCAGATTAAGAAATAGAACATTTCCATCACAACAGTCTGTTTTAAGTCTCTGTTGTGTGCTATTTGCTATTTTCCAGCTTGCTTTTTTTTTTTCAGATTGAATTATTTCTATTGGTCTGTCTTCAAATTTGCTGGCTTTCTTCAACAATCTCCAATCTGCTGTTAAACCTATCTGATGAGTGTTTTTATTTCAGATTATGCATTTTCCAGTTCTAGAATTTCCATTTGATTCTGTTATGGTTTCCATTCCCTCACCATTTTCATCTTGTCATGCATTAGAAGCCTGTTTATCTGTTGATTTTGGAGAATTGTTATAACAACTTACCTATTATTTCTTGCATTTGTATTATCTAAATATTGTTTGGCTATTGTGTATCAGTCACAATTTCCTTCTTTTATATGGTTAATAAATTTGGATTATATCTTAGCCATTGAGTGATAGATTGTAGAGTCTCTGGATTTTATTATATTTCTCTGAAGAGTTTTTTTTTCAGCAGGAAGTTAATGTTTCTGAATTAAAATTTTACATTCTATGTTCAAATTTTTCTCCTTAGCTAAGATGCTTGGAATTTATGAGTTAGCCAGAGATTTGGGCAGAGTTTTGTTTTGTTTTCTTTTGTTTTGGGGTGGTTTTTTTTTTTTTTTTTTTTTTTTTTGGTACTGGGGATTGAACCCAGGGGCACTCCACCACTGAGTCACATCCCCAGCCCCATTTTGTATTTTATTTAGAGACAGGGTCTCACTGAGTTGCTTAGGGCCTTGCTAAGTTACTGAGACTGGCTTTGAACTCTCGATGCTCCTGCCTTCAGCCTCCCAAGTGCTGGGATTATAGGCGTGAGCCACCGCGCCTGGCAGGCAGAGTTTTAAAGAGAATTTATGTGCAGCCCTCCCCCTGCCGCTCTGTTTTCTGGGATTGTCCTGCTTATTTAACTTCTGTAGTCACCCTGGAATCTGTTTTTGATTGTTCAAGCAATGAGGTCTTGCCTGCAGGTTCCTATATGAATTTTAGTCACCCCCTGGCACCTGCACTCAGAAGCCTATAAAAGCAGGGGACTCATTCAGTGGTGGTTATTTCTCCTGTGTTAGATTACCTCCTCTTTCTGCCTTCCTTGGATCATTCTTCAGTGCAATTAGATAGTTGGAGATATATAGATATAGATATATATTATTTCTCTGTGGGTATAATTATCTGTGTAGGTTTGTTTCATAGTAGCCATTCCACTATGACCAGAAACCCTTTTGATAAAATAAATATTTTACTTATTAAGTGATAGAGGGCAATTTTTTTGACATTCTCTGACAGGAGAAATTAAGAGTTGGTTGATCTCTAGGTAGTGTAGTTAAGGAAAGGCAAGACAAAGTAAATATGACTTTTATAATTGAGGTGTATTTATTTGTACATTTGGTATACTGTGAATGGAAGCAAAAACCCCATCCTAGCTGGGCATTGTGGCACATGCCTGTAATCCCAGTGACTCTGGAGGCTGAGCCAGGAGGCTTATGAGTTCAAAGCCAGCCTCAGCAAAAGCGAAGCACTAAGCAGCTCAGTAAGACCCTGTCTCTAAATAAAATATAAAATATGGCTGTGGATGTGGCTCAGTGACCACTGAGTTGATTGTGGATTGAACCCTAACCCTGAGTTCAATCCATAGTGCAAAACACACACACACACACACACACACACACACATCCTTACAGAGCACTACACCTTAACATTTGGGAACATTTTTACTTTAGAAAGCAAATTCACATCTGTGTGTTTAAAACATAAGCAGGAAGGACAGTATTTGCAAGTTAATTTTGGACAGGACTACAAAACAAGATTGGGTGGTGGTGAATTGGTAAAGCAGGGGTTTGTGTGTTGGAAATTATACAAACTTGAGGCCATAGGACTCATGTTTGCAACTCAATTCTGTTGCCATTTTCTCTATGATCCAGTAAAGACTTTTCTAGGCTTCAGTTTCTCTTTTGTAAAGACAAAGGAATAAATTAAAATACTTGTGGAATATGAACCTGAAATACTTTTATTTCATTTTCTTAATAGTAAAACAAATAGTCCAGGCATTAGCACATCTGGTTGTTTCAACCCTCTTTATCACTACTTCAAGCCCTTGAACTCATCCCTAAATTATCCTAAGTCTAACGAGTATTCAGTGAGCCCATGCCCTGGAAATTTATGGGAAATATTTGACAAGGAGAGAAAAATAGCCTTGAGCAAATTTGTTTCATCTGTCTTAAAGGATATGTGCATTTTATTAAAATGACAGTGTCATGTCAGTGTTGATAAGGAAAGGGATGGTGGCAGAAGAAAAACAAAGTGCCATTTCTGGGAAGTCCACATTTCCAGCAATATCTCAGGACTGGAGCTCCATGAACGTCAGGCCCTTTAGCATGTGCCTCAGTATCAACCACTTTGGACAGCACTGCATGCTATTAATATCCACACTGATGGTTCCTACAGCTTCCATCAAAATTGGTTAACTCAGATTGGTCAGGAGCCCAGCAGAGCTGAAGTAGAATAAGCAGGGGCAGAGAGGGGAAATGAGGCCATACAGGCAATAAGCTTGGGATGCTGTGGTAAGGACTTTGACTCACTAAATTGAATGGGTGCCTTTGCAGATCTGAGCAGAGATTTTACAATGTCATCTGATTGTATTTAACTAAAGACCACTCTTACTATGCAGAGAAGGACAAAGGCTCAAAACAGGGAGATCAGCTCAGAGGCTCTTGTGCCACTCTGTGGAGGAGTGGGCAGTGATATGACCCGCATCAGTGGTTGGTGGTAGAAGAATGAGATATGGCTGGATTCTGTGTAATAAAGCAAAGGCAGGGTGATAAATTCACTCATAGATAATTGATGTGAACTGCAAAAGAAAGGAATCAAGGATAACTCCAAGATTTTTGTTCTGAACAAATAAAAGAACACAGTTCCCAGCTGTTGAGATCAGGATGCCTATAACCTGAGCAGCTTTGGAGGGAAGTCAGGAGTTCAGCCTGAGACAGGTTAGCCTAACAGGCACCTCAGGAGAAGAACCCAGCTGGAAGTTGGACTGCAAGGTCACCTGGAGTAGCAGGGGTGGTGTTGCTTCATGGTCACCAGTGGCTGCCCTAATAGCAGGTTGCAGATACATGATAGTTAGGGATTCAGAGCATTCATGGGAAGTCATTACAACTACAATGCAAGAATGCCCAAATATCCATATGAAATCCCAAGCCTGGTTTTGCAAAATGTAGATCACACAGGCAGTCACAAAGCATGGGGTGCTTTTCATTGTGAACTCATGTACTCCTGGCAGCAAGAGCCAAAACTCCTATGCAAGGACCTCCTGCAATTGGCTGCAGAGAGGATAATGGAAATGGAAGTCTACCCATATTTCATTTCCACGTATAGGATGAGAAATGAATATACAAACCAACATCTTCAAGATATTGAATATACAAACCAACATCTTCAAGATCCAGGGGGAAAAAAACTATTTTGATTCAAGAGATCATAATCACTACGAAAGGATCTAATGAAAAATAGGGTATCTTCAAATATTAAATGCAAAAATGGACGAACACTTTCAGAGGGAGCAAGCACAAGAGTGTCCATCATATAAGTGTTTTCAGAAAAGTCATCTTCAATAGTTTCTAGGCACAGTGGCAGATCCCTACTACTCAGGGGACTGAGGCAGGAGGATTGCCAGTTTGAGGACAGCCTTTGAAACTTAGCAAGACCCTGATTCAAAAGAAAAAAGAAAAAGAAAATAAATAAAAAGGACTGGAGGGGTAGCTCAGTGGAAGAGCACCCTGGGTTCAATCCTCAGTAAACTCTCCCCCAAAAATAGAGTATATAAAGCAGAGGTTCCCCCCAACACTCTCTAATCTGCAATACAGTTGTCCCTCAGTATCAGCATGGGATTGATTTCAGGACACCTGTAATACCAAAACCCATTCATGCTCAAATCCTTTATATAAAGTGGTGTAGTATTTGCATATAACCTACACACATCCTCCTGTATACTCAAAATCACCTTTAGAAAGACTTATAATCCCTGATAAAATGTAAACACTACATAAGTAGTTATTTTATTATTTTGCTTAGGGAATAATGACAAGAACAGTCAGTACAGATATAAATTTTTTTCCCCAAATGTTTTCCATCTGCAGTTGGTTGAATCCATGGAAGCAGAGCCTGTGGATACAGAAAGCCAACTGTGTATTTATTTGTATTTGTTATTTAAAAGATAAAAATATATTTTAGACAGTTTTTTTTATAATAGACTGCAGAAAGGGTGCATAAATAAAAGGCATGACTTTTTATTCAAACTGAAGGGAAGTGCAGATCTTCTAATCAAGAGGTCAGCAAGAACTAGTGTTGGATTTAGAGACCAGCTAACATTGATTGCTCTGCTGTGCATTGGTAGACAACTTCATCTTGAAATTGGTATTGGCAAGGTCAACCACCAAGCTGTAAATTGAAAACTTTTATGCATGCTTCTAACTTAGAATGAAGCATAGTCAACTTTAGGGAATGGAGGTATAGCTTAGTAGTAGAGCACTTAACCTCATGTGCATGAAGCCCTGGGTTCTATCCCCAGTGCCACAAAAGAAAAAAAGAAAGAAAGAGAAGGAACACATAGGTACATGACATCGTCCTGTTGCTTTTAACTTAAACAGCTTGAAGGAAATTGCATCCTTTTCGAAACCTAATTTGTTTTAAATATTGGCTCAGTTATATACTCTACCATGAACAATCGTGGCATTTTATTTGGTAATTAAGTAATTTTGTGATGAAATTGTCATAAGTCATGACATAATTTATTGTACTGTAGAACACTGAGGTGAAATGCTGAAATTTTTCATTAAAGCAATATGTGACATAATTTCATTGTATTATAGAGAGTTGTATAGATTTGGACAAATGTATAATTTGGTAAGATAGTGCCTTCCTTGGATTTGTATTCCAAAAGTCCATGATCTAGAATACTGTTTCAGCCTGGTTATGTTCAGTGAAAAAAAAATCAGTCATTACCTGAGTTTTGCAGCAGCATAAATTTAAGGGCACAGCTGTTCACATCTCTGGCAGTCCCTGTTTGCTAACATAAAATTACCATGTGTCAAAAATCACGCTCCACTTATTGCTTAAGCATGACATGTATCACATTGTATTAGTCAACTTTTCATTGCTGTGACCAAAATACCTGATAAGAACAATTTAGAGGAGGAACCGATTTATTGGTGTTCATGGTTTTAGAGGTCTCAGTCCATGACTGGCCAACTCCATTGCTCTGGGCCTGAAGTGAAGCAGAACACCATGGCGGAAGGGCATGGTGAAGGACAGCTGCTCAACTATGGCAGTCAGGAAGCAGAGAGAGAAAGCAAGAGGAGCCAGGAACAAGATATAGTCCAAGTCCATGTCCTCAGTGACCTACTTCCTTCAGCTCTGCCCCACTTGCCAACAGTTGTCACCCTGTAGTCAGTTCAAATTATTAATTCATCAAATGGATTAATCCACCAATGTGATTACAGCTGTCATAATCTAATCATTTCACTTCTGAGGCTTTTCTGCCCTGCTAACACATGAACTTTTCTGAGAACGTTAAAGATTTGAACTATAACTCACCTTTCTTATGTAATTGCTTTTTGAAATAGTTGGGACTACAGTCTCTTTTATACACGAAGAGCTGCACTTTGGTTCCCCAGGGACTTCATGCTTTTAATAATGTGGCACCACATCACCAAACAAGCAGGTGCACAGGGATATATATGAAAGGGATGGTGGGGAAAACCAACCAGGACAGCTAGAGACCCTCAAAGCAGGGGGGAGGCTGAGGCCATGTGAGAATTTGGGAGAGGGAGCTGACCTACAAGGAGTGGGCAGCCTAGGACAGTTTTCATCCTGTTTGTTGCTGGTTATCTGAGAGACTTTATCACATGAGCCTTGGGGCCCATATCAATATTCTGGGCCTACTAACATCTACTTTTACAGCTAGGCTTGAATCACTAAGGGAACTGGGAAGAGCAGTAAGGTTGAGTGAAGCTCAAAACCTCAAGTCAAGCCTTGAGGTATGGAGGGATTCCACTTTGTAGTTGCCAGATGACCAAACCTCTCAAAAGCTTACATAGGCAAAACTTTTGTGCAACGAAAATCAAAAATCTTGAGCTAAATGTAGTGTGGAATCTTGGATGGGATCCTGGAACAGAAAAAGGACATTAGACATCAGTTAATAATTAGTTGTCTGTATCAGCTCATTCATTACAACAAATGTACCATATTAATGTCAGAACTTAATAATATGGGAAACAGGGTGCAGGGTATATGGAGATTGTCTCTGCTATCTGCTGCATCGTTTTGTAAATCTAAAATTGTCCTAAAAAATAAAATCCACTAGTAATAATTTTTTTAAAGCACCCAAACACTGGAAAGGATTTAGATAGAGCAGAAAGGGCACATCGACTCATCAGCAAAGGCCCCAGGGCCAACAAGAGCAAGTGAGGAGAGACTAGCCCTAAGGATGGACTGGCATTGAGGATGGTGTGGGTAGGCCCCACAACAGAGGGCGCCCTCTCCCTCCTCTCTGGGGACTCACTGCTGGCTTTAGGACCAGGCTGTAGGGGCTCAGAGCAGGAGGTTGCTGCTGTGTTTGGTTCCAGCTGGAGGTATGAATGGATGATTGGCCACTGCCTGGCTGCCTGCTCTCTAGCAGTGTGCATGGACTTTCCTCAGATGTGTTGGACTCACCATCAGCAGTCCTGCTTGCAGAAGACAAACAATTTAACAGTCTAGCATAAACAGTCCAGAGTTCTGGCTAGCCCTCGAGGTTTGGTTCTTTGTGAGCTGTGTAATTTGAGGGAAGGAGCTTTACTTCCCTGGGCCCCACCTTCCTCATCTGTAGAAAATGCATGTCATTTCAACCTCTGTTCCTATCAAAAAGGTGTAGTGAGAAGTCCCTGCAGTGACAGACCTGAAAATGAACCCTAGTTCCACAGCTCAAAACCACCCTCACCTGCTGCCCTGCTCAGGCATTGGAACCTCATCTATGATCCCTCTTCCTCACTTCTCACTCCACTATAACTATTCTGCAGCTTTCCGTGTCCTTGGCAACTCCATCCTCTTGCTTCTGGAACTTTCTTTAGCCCCTTCAGAGCACATCCAGGATTCCCAGGCTTGGTTCAGCTCCCTGCGCCTGCAACTTCATGGCACCACCACACAACAACATTTTGTTTGACCTCTATACTTCCTGCTGGACTCTGGTCTCCTTCATGCTATAACCTCAGAGCATGATGTCTGGTGGCCATACACAGTGGGCACTGGATAAATACCTGAGTGAATTCACAAAGAAAGAAATGAATATGTTACTGTAATAAGCTGGAATCTCCAGCCATTTGGTCCTGGGTAACAGTCATGACTGCCTGCTCCCTCCAGCTGCCCTGAATGCTGCTATTCCTGTTTATACTGAGAAGTGTGCCAAGCTCTTTAGAGAGATGTCAAAAAGGGCCCTGAAGCCATCCCAAAGACTGCAGTGCCTATATTTGCTGGAGCTTAACTACCTTTAGAGTTAATAAGTCACTTTGTCAAGGGAGCGCACTGTATCTCAAAGTTTGAGCATGTACCAGGATCATTTGAGGGCTCTGTGCAAACGCACTGCCATGTCCCACCCCAGAGTCTCCCATTTGGCAGTTCTGGGTGGAGATCCAGAGAATTTGCATCTCTAACCAGTTCCCAAATGATACTGGTTGGGGGATCACAGTTTGAGAACCACTAACTTCACAATGTAGGTCAGCACAAGAAAGAATTAGGAACTGAGGAGATTCCTAGGGATTGTCTAACTTTGTGGACAGAACTGTCCACCTTCTCTTATAAAGGGAAACAGAATTTGTTTGGCTGCTGTTACTCAGAGGTAAAGGCATCCCCACTGATTTCTTTTTCTAGAATCCAGAATTCATGTCTGAGCTGCTGTCTAAGCATGGTTAGAATTTCAGAGTGGATCAGAGATAGCCAACTTGTCTTCCTACAAAAGAATTAAAAGTCCAATATCAAGACTGGCTTTTGCACTGACCAGACCATGTTGTGTTCGTTCATTTATTCACCCGCAAGTAGTGAAGCCCATGATCACTCTTCTTAATGCTCTCAAGTTAGTTAGCTGTGGGTGAACCTCCAAAGAAGTGCATTTGTATGAAAGGAGTTTGAGGGATCTTGTAGACAGGCGATGACCTGCTGCTGAACTGCAAAAAGCCAGGGTTTCCTAGCTTCAGTTCTTGGGTTCTTCCCCCACTCCGACCTCTACTTCACGTGTGCCTCCTCTTCCCTGCACTTATGCAGTCGTGAGAGTCTCAGGAAACACCCTGGATTCCACACCCTGTGCTGGAGGCTGGGTATAAGATGATGAGTAAAAGTGCAGGGAGATTCATATTGAAATTTGCTTTTATTTTCTCCCAGACTACAGGTTTGCTTAGATAAGCAATCATTTTCTAAGTTGCTGAGACCCCCACCTGAGAATGACTAAGTAAAAAAACAAGAAAAGTAGTGACTCTTAGAAGGAATCAGTTTTATTCCCCCAGAGAGGCCAATTCTTTTTAAATTATGTGCATGTACAAATATGGCCTAATGAATCCCACTTTTCTATATAATTATAATGTGCCAATAAGAAATAAATTTTAAAAATAAGTACCCCAGAGAAGAAAGTAGGTCCCTTAACTTTTGATATTTACAAATTAAATTATATGATCTCTGGGATTGCATTAAAATAGTGGAATATTAAAAAAATCAAATAGGATCTGAATATGGAGAGATATTCAGAATTGGAGAATTTAACAGGGTAAAGCTGTCTCCAAATTAATATGCAGGTTTAAATTCTGTTGAAATCCCAGCAAGATATTTTGTTACTGTACACAAAATTATTTTAAAATTTATATGGAAGGGCCAAAAAAAAAAAAAAAAACAAAAAAAACAAAAAACAGGGCTGATTAAGCACCTCTAGTTTCAATCCCTGGTACCAAAAAAAAAAAGAATAAAACAGGGACTGGGGTTGTGGCTCAGTGGTAGAGCACTTGCCTAGCACATGTAAGGCACTAGGTTCAATCCTCAGCACCACATAAAATAAATAAATGCCATAAAAGTATTGTGTCCATTTACAACTAAAAAATGTTTTAAAAAGAAAAGCTAAAACAATTCTGAAAAAGAGAAATGAAGTAGAAAGAATCACTACCAAATGTCAATCATTACTATATGTTCCCAGAAAACAAGCCTGGAATGAAGGATAAACACCGAGATCAATGGAACACATGGAAATAGCACCATGTGCTATGAAAGCACATGGAAGGAAATACAAAAAGAAAAAGAAAAAATGGAGGCAAACCTCATGAACCAGTGATGTTTTACTCATCACTAGGGGGCACATCTTTGGGGGCAAAATGATGGTGAGCCACTATGAGGGTCTGGGTTTATACACAGCCTTAGCAGAGCCAGGCCATGGGAAGAGTTAGTTACTTTTGGTGGGCCCTTTTGAAGGGCAGAGGGCAGGGAGGAGTTTTGGTGGCAGGATCATTTAGGGCAGGGTAGGAGGACAGTTAGGTAACCACATCCTTCGCCCCCACCCCATACCCCCGGTAATCTCTAATGTTTTCTCTTGCTAAGAATTTGCCTCTTCTAGATAACCTCATATAAGCAGAATCAGACAATATGTGTCCTTTTGTATCTGACTTATTTTACTTAGCATACTATTTTCAAGTTCATTCCTGTTGCAGTTTGTACCAGAATGCCATTTGTTTTTATGGTGGAATAATATTTCATTGTATGTATATACCACATCTTCCTTATCCATTCAGCTATTAATGGACACTAGAATTGTTTCCACCTTTTTGCTATCGTGAATAAAGCTGCTACAGCTATCATTATACAGATCTCTGTTTGAGTCCCTGATGTCAGTTTTTGGAGATATATGATCTTATGGTTTGGATATGAGGTGTCCCCCCTCACATCCAAAAGACTCATGTGAGACAGTGCAGGAATGGTCATAACTGAAATTATTAGATTATGAGAGCTGTAATTGATTAATGGATTAATCTATTTGATGGATTAATAATTTGAAGGAACTACTTAGTAACCATAGGCAGGTGGCGGGTGGCTGAAGGGGTCCCTGGTTCCTCCTGTGCTATCGCTTTCTCTCTCTCTCTTTATCTCTCTCTCTCCCTCCTTTGCCATGCCCTTCCACCATGTTCTGGCTTCCCTCAAGCCCATAGCAATGGAGTCAGCTGACCATGGACTGAGACCTCTGAAGCCATAGTCCCAAACAAACTTCCTCCTGAGTTATTCTTGTCAGATATTTCGGTCACAGCGACAAAAATCTGACCTAACATATATACCTAGTGGATGTCCTGAATCATATGGTAATTTTGTTGTGCTTTTTGAGAAACTGCCAAACTCTTCCACAGCAACTATACAATTTTATATTCCCATCAGCAATGCATAAGGGTTCCAGTTTCTCACATCCTCCTCAACATTTGTTATTTTCCATCTTTTGTTGTTGATATGACAACCATCCTGGAGATGTGAAGTGGCATCTCCTTGTGGTTTGAATTTGCACTTCCCTGATGATTAGCAATGTTGAGCATTCTTTTACTTACTATTCATATTTATGTAATTATTTCTATATCTTCTTTAGAATATCTGTTCAGTTTGATTGCTCATTTTTATTTTTAATTTTTAATTATACAGTGTGATATGTTGTAGAGTATGATAATTTGATGCAATGTACAACATGTGATGATAGAATCAGGATAGTTCACTCTTTTTGTTTATTTATTTATTTACTCTGTACTGGGGATTGAACCTTGGGGCTCTCTACCACTGAGCTACATCCTTAAACCCCTTTTTTAAAATTTTGAGACAGGGTCTCATTAAGTTGCCAAAGCTGATCTGATCTCAAGCTGATTTGATCTGATCAAATTTGTGATCCTCCTGACTCAGCATCCCAAGTGGTTAGGATTACAGGTAGGCACCACTGTACCTGGCTTGCTCATTTTTTAACTGGGTTTTTTGGGGGATTGGGGGTTATGTCCTTTTTTCAGTTATATAAGTTCTTTATATATTCTGGATATTAATCTGTTATCAGATGTATCATTTGCAAGTATTTTCTCTCATTCAGTGAGTTATGTTTTCTTCTCGTGATGCACAAAGTTTTAAATTTTAATGTAGTATCCATTATTGACTTTTTTCTGTTGTCTGGTCTTGTGGTGTCATATACAAGAAGTCATTTTCAAATGCAATATATAAAGCTTTTCCACTAGGTTTTTTTCTGGGGATTTTATAGTTTTAGCTCTTATGTTTAGATTTTGTCCATTTTGAGTTGATTTTTACATGCTGAGTAAATTCCTTTTGCATTTGAATTCATTCCTTTTGCATTCGTATATCCAATTTCCCAACACCATTTGTGAAAAAGACACTTTTCCTTCACTGAATGTCATAGCACCTTTGTTGAAATCAGTTGACTATTCAGGGAGAGTTTACTTCTACTTTCTCTGTTCTTTTTCATTGGACTGTATGTCTGTCCTTATGCCAGGACATACCATTTTGATTATGGTGGTTTGTAATGGGGTTTGAAATCAGAAATATGGGTCCTCCAATTTTGTCCTTTTTTCAAGATAATTTTGGCAATTCAGTGTCACTTGGGATTGCATGTGAATTTTAGGATGAGCTTTTCTATTTGTATAAAGACACTATTGGGATTTTGATGGGAATGCACTCAATCTGGTAGTATTGTCATCTTTAAAATATTAAATATATTATTCATAAACATGGTATGTCTTTCCATTTATTTAAGTTTTCTTTCATTTCTTCCAGTGATGTTTTGTTGTTTTCAGTGTACAAATATTTTGCCTCCTTGGTTAAATTTATTCCAGAGTATTTGCTAGTGCAATGGAATTTTTTAAATTTGTTTCATAATGTTCACTACAGATATACAGAAATAAAACTGGGTTTTACATGTTAATTTAAATTCTGCACTTTTGCTTAACTTATTTATCAGATATAACAATTTATTGTGGACTCTTTAGAGTTTTCCATATAAAAGGTCATGTCACCTGCAAGCACAGATGACTTTCTTTACTTTTCAATATGGATGCCTTTTGTTTCTTCTTGCCTATTTATTCTCACTAGGACTTCTACTTCTATATTGAATAGAAGTGGAGAAAGTGGGCATCTTTGTCTTGTTCCTGATCTCAGGGGGAAAAAAATGATTCCTGTCTTTCACCATTTAGTATGATGTTTGACTGTGAGTTTTTCATATATGCCTTTTATCACATGAAGGACCCTCCCTTCTATTACTTATTTATGGGGTCTTTATATAATGAAAAGATGTTGCATCTTGTCAGTTTTTTTCCTGTATCAGTTAAGATGATCATGTATTTCTTTTCTCCAATGTATTAAGGTGGTATATTATAATGGGTCAATTTGATATGTTGAAACACACTTGCATTCCAGAAATAATTCCAACTTGGTCATAATGCATAATCCTTTTCATATGCTGTTAAATTGGATTTACTAGTATTTTTGAGGATTTTTGTATCTATATTCATAAGGGCTACTTGTTAGTCTATAGTTTTTTATTTTCTTGTAGTTTCTTTGTCTGATTTTGTTATCAGAATAATGCTGCTCTTCTGTAATGAGTTAGGAAGTATTCCTTCCTCCTCACATTTTTAAAGAATTTGAGAAGAATTGGTATTAATTATTATTTGGTAGGATTCACTATCAGATGGTAGTAGTTATCTGGTCCTGGACTTTGCTTTGTTTGGAAGTTTTGATCACTCATTCAATCTCCTTACTGACTATGGGTCTATTCAGATTTTCTACATCTTCTTGAGTCACTTTTGGTATATCATGTGTTTCTAGAAATCTTGTTTCATCTAGTTTATCTCATTTGTTGGTATACAACTGTTCATAGTACCTGTCAATTGGCAGCAATGCCTCCCTTTGCCAACTAATTTTCTACAAGGGTACAAAAGCCATTCAGTGGAAAAAAGTCTTTACACAAATGATACTGGAGTAATTAGACTATTATAAGCAATGAAATGAAACTTTACCTACACTTCACATGTTATTTTTTAAAAAAACAAAATAAATCATAAATTTAAGTGCAAAAGATAAAGCTGTAAAGCTTTTAGGGCTTGTGGGCAAGATAGAATGTGGTAGAATGCTTGCTTAAGGCACTGGATTCAATCTCCAACATTGAAAGGGATTACACACACACACACACACACACACACACAACCTTTAGAAGCAAATATAATTAGGAAATAGGGTTTGATGATTTCCTAGACATGACATCAAAAATATGACTCATAATGAAAAACTGAGCATCATAAAAATTTAAAACTTTTGCTTGCTCTACAAAAATCCCTTATTAAGGAGATTAACAGACAGTCGATAGATCAGGAGAAAATATTAGCAAATCACATATCTGACAAAGAATTTATGTCTGGAGCATATGAAAATTCTCAGATCTTGATGTATTCATAAAATAACAAAAAAATCTTGTTAGAAAACAGGCAAAAGACATGAAGAGATATTTCACCAAAGAATAGATATGACAGTCATGAAATACTGCTCAGCAATAAATCAACTATAGTACAACAACTTGAATGGATCTCAAGCGTAGTGACTGAGTGATAAAGGCCAACCTCAAAAGCTTACATACATACAGGTTGCTCTGGTAGGTACACGCATCCAGACAGGTGATAAAATGATATAGGACTTTACACATACATTTCCCCAGTGTCATTTTCCTGGTTGTGATATTGTACGTGACATCCACTGGGGGAAACTGGGTGAAGGATACAGAGAATCTCTCTGTACTAGTTTAGCACCTTATAACCCAACAATTATTTCAAGTAGTTTTTAAATACCCTAGAAGAGATGATATAGCACTTTGACAATCTTTGATAGATTGCAGTTTGTTATGGATGTGTCTGAGATTATGTTTTTTAAAAGACAGAGATAGAATATTTATCTCTTAGAAACATGTACTGTAATATTTACAGATAGAATTATGGCATGTCTTGGATGTGCTTTAAAAATCATCTAGTGGGGAGGACAATTAGATGATGAACCAAAACTGGCTGCATGTTGACAATTGTTGAAGCTGGACACTGGGTATACAAGATTCCTTGTACTGTTTTTTCTCCCTTTGTATATAATTTGAAGCATACCATAATAAAACAACTTTAAAACATAAATGAAATAAAAATTATGTGGGTGGACTCAGTACTTTTGACTATACACA